>JACJUY010009692.1:2102-26770 GCA_014220935.1 Platorchestia sp. MABIK | reverse complement strand
ACAATTGGGCGTGAGATGATTCACGAAAGAGCAGGAACGTATCATCTATGTAACGTCTATAAAACACAAGCTTAAAAGACTCGGGGCAGGTCGACAGCCATTGAACTTCATTTTCACACATAAATAAATTGGCAAAAGTCGGGACCAAAGGCAGGCCCATAGCCATACCTTCTGTCTGTTTATAATATTTTGAATCAAACACAAAAAAAGAATTGAGCACTGATAATTCTAAAAACGTTTTGAAAAGCTCTCGGGAGAGGCCTATGATATTTTTATAGAGTATAGGAACAGTTTTCGTAGACAAATGGCAATAGTCTCATGCAGGGGTATGTTAGTAAATAATGATTCTACATCAAAAGAAGCCATAAAAAACAGGTCTGCATCGACAAATTTCTTCAAATCTGAGACGAAAGTATAGGAGTAGCCGACAGTAAAATCATTGGTACAGAGAGGTGACAAAACAGGTACTAAAAACTTTGCTAACGAAAAACTGGGAGCATTGTAGGACGCAAAAATTGGACGGAATTGGTACTTAGTAGTAAAATAGGGCTTATGAATTTTCGGGAGGCCATAGAGAGTACCCGGATTGGTGCGCAGTCTGAAAAGTTGAAGAAAGAATTGGCTGGTGTGTTTTCGAAGTATTTTTCTGATGTGAATTTTAAAATTGTATTGGTGAACAAGTTTAGAATATCGTCGTTTTTTAATTATAAAGATAAGCTTCCTGCCGGAATGCAAGCTACTCTTGTTCATAAGTTTAGTTGTGCACGTTGTGCATCAGAGTACATTGGATGTACATCCTGTACTCTTCGCACTTGAGTTTGCGAGCATTCTGGTAGGAGCTTTAGAACAGGGTCAATTTTATCAAAGCCCCCATTTTCCGCCGTTCGAGAGCACTCTGACGAGTGCAATAATGCAATTTCCATCAATCAATTTTCAATCTTAGCAAAATCACAGTTTGATACAGATATGCGTATTTTAAAGTCCTTGTACATTTTTAAACTTAAGCCGGGTTTAAACAACACTCTTACTTCATTTCCTTTAGCCATAGTAAATAGATAATTGCAATTAAAGTAATTTTATGGCTTGTTTTTAGATTTGTCATTGTAAAATAGTCTATTTTTACCTTTTACTTTGTACTTTTCAGAATTCTTCAGCTCGCCATAGCCGTGTGTGTAGCGGACCTGACTCCGTGCGGGGAGACCCGGGTTCGAGTCTCGGCGCTGTTGGCGATTTTCTCTGTTGGGTATGGGAGAAAAATTCTAAGCACAATACCCCACTCGACCCAGGTGTCTGAAATGGGTACCGGTCTTCGACCGGGGGAAAGCGTCATGGCGTCCTGGTGTTAGTTATAAGGCATTTGAAAAACCAATGTAAAAGGTGATATGTATCATGCTTCAATTGGAAATAAAGCATCCGTAGATGCCGATGTTTGTTCTTATCACTGACGATGGCCTGTGGCCGAAACGTTGAAATTAGGTTTTGTTCGAATAATGAATAATGACCTTAAATAATGAAATGATCAAAGTAGCTTATCATGCTCTTTTATTTTTATTATGATAAAAGCTGTTTTACACAGTTGACTGAGTAGTTATAAGCATATATAAACATTACCTTAAAATGAGATTTGTTTGTTGTTTTACTCTTGAAAACAGTTTTCTATGAATTAAAAAAAGTTCAATTTCAAACTCTGTACTTCGACGCTCAAATCTTGTTTCATCACGCTGTGCTGCAAGCAGTCATCTTAGTGACGCCAAGACACAGCGTCACACTTTTGGTCAGAATGTCCATGATTTGATCACTCATCTTCTCTGGTAACGTAGAACACGGTGAAGGCGGACGGAAGAGAACTTAGGGTATTTCTTCTATTGTGTGCTCGCAGTTCTTTCCCTCCTCTTAGTTGAGCTGATAAGTTAGATGCCACTGGAGGAACTGGTAAACGTTCCAATTGCTTTCGATATTGAACAACTAGCAAAGGTCTGATAGAGAAAGCTGTTTTTCAAACTTAGATCAGTAGTTACCTCTTGATGAGTTTAATTGAACCAATTTCATCAATAGCAGTTATGGTGAGTGAAATTTCCCCAATTTCCATCCAATATCAGATTTTGATGGGTCAGTGTTAATACAGTGCTCCAATACTCAGTTCATGCTGAATAAAGATACAACGAATACAACATTTCTTGAGGAGTAGATTTTTACATGACCACGGATCAGATATCTCAGTGTAGATTTAAAATGAGGATAAGAACCAAATTGAAGCACAGACCAGATGCACAGTACTTACAATCTTTCCCGTAAAACTGTCTGATGCGTTGCTCCAATCGCGCTCTGATGCACTACCCAATAAATTCCAAACCTGAAAATTTGAAGCCGGACCATCCTCGTATAATTAGAGCGCAGGAGGGCCGTAAGCGACAATTCGATATCGTGTGAAATGTTTGAAGCATCGAACACTCAGAGCAGTTATTAAAAAATGTCTGAGCGAACACTCAAAGCAGTCATTACAAAATGTTGAATACCATTTCTCTCATTTCTTTCTCATTGCTTGTGACAAATGTAATTAATTTTTGAGATTAAAAACATATGGTCGTAGGTAAGTGTATTCGCTTCGAACCTCTGAGTAGAACAGATTCGCTGGGGTGTTATTATTTAGAGACACAAGATTAAAGACGCAAGAATTCAGAGCGTTTTAAAAGAAGTGGAAAAGTCTCACTGTACTAAAGCGTAATGTCGCGATAATTAATGTACATTGAAGGAGAAATTAGTTTTTTTTCACTACAATTTGTTATTGATTATGCGTTGCAACCACATTCTTTGTAAGTGAATTATTTTTGAAATTATAAACGAGCTTGTCCTTATTAACCTTCTTCATCTCATCCCACGCCGGAGCGTTGCATCAAAAGGGTTCACATATGTTGACGAAACTTTGCAGTACAATTCTTCCACACATTGCACTCATTGTTAATAGCAACGTCCCTCTCTTTACTATACATGTAAAAGAATTACAATCTCATTGCGGTAATCACCTAGCGTGGAATCAGTGAGCATTCTACTCGATAACGTTTTTGACCTGCAAATTCCAGATACTGCTAAATCTACGGAGGGCGACCTGATATCAGTCTGTTACCTATTCAAAGATAATGGAATGAAATTCTTGCTCTGCCGTCTCCTGATTGGAAACCCTTGCGCACTCCGTAAGTGGAATCAGTCAGAAATTCTATTGCGTCACTCAGGTACAGTTCATTTCCGTTAGAATCTCACGCAGCTTTCAACATATCTCTGGAGGCAAAAAAAAAGATTTAATATTTTAATTCGTTCATGTTCTGAAAAACTTCTCAGCATTAAAAATTCCCTCCTCTTTTTTATTATAACCACTAATCATGAATTTAAAGACGTCTCGATAATTTTTACTCAAATGGTACGATTAAAAGAGGCAAAAGAGCAGTTTCAGCTGGGGAAATAACTTAAAATTACTTTGCTCTTGAGTCCTTTCATAGGACCAAACATTTGATAGAAGCCTAACAATCGTTGCAATGCTTAATTACCGGGGAGAAGTTAATAACTAAATGAAAATGGACTGCGGGTTATCATTTTACTCTAGTAACACTGTTTCTTCAAATGCGACATTTTAATATTTTAAAATTACTGTTTTAATTTTATACAGTAGATACGAGACACAAATCACGGTACGAAGATACGAAGAAAATGTGTAGAACCAAACTTATCAAGGGGTTCATCAAGGTAATACAACATAAAAATTAATGGCGAGGGGTTAAATACTTACCGAACTCTCTTTTTCATTTAGTGCCCGGAACATGCTCATAGACTTGGGTGCTTGTATGAGTTGTAAGGGCACTGAAATCGCATCAGCTGTAAATGACAAAATATGGAACGAGAGGTACGGAGGATTAGGTGGAGGTGAAGAAATTTGATTACCGCGTTTAGTAGACAAGATACGCAGGACCGTTGTCAGAGAAGATGTCTATTTACATTACGCCAAGAGATGTGGTACAGTTGAAGCGCTTCGTTGAACAGCTCAACTAACTAATTGAAGAGGCAATTCTCAATGGCGATCGAAGAAATATTATCTCATCTAAACTATGATAACTAGCGGGAATCGCCGTGTAGTAGCTAATTACCACACCAAGGTACCAAGTAAGCAAAGAACAGCGGGAAAAACCGAGCGTAATATAACTCGATTCATCACGTGCCTGCTATGAGACGGATAAATCTTGCACACCTTACAGTTTCAGTAAAAGAGAGACACAGAAAACGCACGAAAACTCAAATATTAAAGTAATTGTTGAATAAATTGATACATTTTCTCGTACCACTTCGAACAAGAGATGTCGTAGCCATGCAGTTTTTCAAGAATTCCTCGCTCGTGATAACATACAAAGATGGGCGATGTGCAGCGACCAGCTCAAGCTTGTCGTTAACTCGCTTGAATAAACGCATAAAAACTGTTTTACGCACAAAAACACGCGAATTACTGGGAAATTTCTCGCCCGCTGTAGAGAACTGCCATGCCTATTGCTAGCGGCACGAAAACTTTAACGAGATTGCACTCCGCGTGGCCCAAATTAGTTCTGCGCTCGTAGAGCGGAGAGACGCGGCCGGTGGCGCAACGTGCGTCATCCCAGGGCATTCTGCTCGACCCTCAGCAGACTTGGCAAGGGTCATGACTCGGAGGTCATCGGTCGGGGTGTCGAACTTGTGAAATGCAAGTTAGAGAATACCTTTCTGAGTTTTTCTGCCAGCTGTTCCTGCTCTGCACGATTGTTCCTGACGACAGAATGAGGTTTATCCTGTTTAAACGTTTGTCATGTTAATTTTTTTAGAACTAATTTGGAAAACTTCCAAAATGCAAGTAATTATGCATACATACAGTTTTACGACTTTCGGTGTTTAAAAATACCTAATCACCAGATGTTGAATCACCCATGAAAAGCAAGCCAACCCATTACACAACTTTCTCAATGGGAATCTCATCACTCGTGAATAACGTTAGCATTAAAAGAGTGAACTATGGATTCATTCAATTTCTATCTAGAAATCAGAAAGATTAGTTCAAGCATAACTGGTTCATGCATCGACATTGGATTTCTTTTGAGTTCTTACAGTATCATGAAGCTTCGAGAGCGATACCTTTCTGGCGTAAAATTAGTCTATAGTTAGCTGCTTCTTAATTTCACTCAAGTCGTTGCCTCTTTCACACACCTAGCAGAAATACAACGACTTTCAATAAAAAAAACTCAAAAAGCTGTTCTTCCAAACTTAAAGGACGTCCAGTATACTGTATACGCACAGTCCTCACGATGCTCCCACTAGGTGCTGCATGTAGCATGTTGATGTCATAGGAGCAACCTGTGACATCAAGATTCCAATTTGAACTAATCGATCACAACAGCTTGCAATGCGGAACTCACTGAGCCAACAGGCCTGGTGAAACTTGTCAAACAACCTTGTTTCACAAATCAGAATTTCGTCAGAGCTTTTGATTCCGTGTGAGTACAGTTTCTCACGCATCATGCCAAGTCCGCTTCCTTTCGTTCAATTGTGGAGGCTCTCTTTTGTTTCTCAACCCGTATTCTGTGAAGATAAATTAGAATGCAAAGCTGGGGAGCACCCTGTATTGTCAATATTTTACGCTCATTTGTCACAAGCTCATAGATCTTATCACTTGCTCATGTATACGCAGCTCATTCTCAAGGTTCATGACTTGATTCGGCACAGCACAGCGTCTTTCATGTTACATTGCGTAGGACTTAGATCAGTTTACGGTAAATTTGAGTACATTTGTTGTGTACTAGTTATGAATTATCTTTACCCACCTAAAGATTATTAATATCACATTTCCCCTGATTGCGAATCAGTTCACTACACATCAAATAATTTTCAGAAGGTATAATCTTTTGCATTTGTCATTAAAATATAATTTAAATCTACTAGTTTACGCGTATTTAACGCTCGAAATTTTAATTGAGTGCTAACTTCAAAAAGACGCGATGAAATCATTCGGGTTTCAAGAATAGAAAAGTAGGACACGTGGAATTAACAATAGGCTTCTATAAATATAAGAAAGATTTAAATTACAAACCTCCTAAATTAATCCAATTCCTTGTTCAATTTGACAAGTTGCAAGGTAATTTGTTTCCAATTAGGGCCAATAAATTCATTTAACATATATATATCATGCCAGTCTGAGAAGGTCACTGAATACTCCAAAAAATTTCTGAAAGAGACACCCTTTGCATTTTGAAAGGGAAATCGAAATTTAATTAGCTCTTCGTTTGCTCCTCCATCATATACCAGAGCATGAATCGAGTGAAAATGTTGCAAAATTCAAAGAAATGGTTTAGCTTTCACGAAGAACTGGCAAATATTTGACCCACAGAATTTTGAATTACTCTGGAGTGAAAATCACGTACTTAAATTGAAAAGGTGTGAAAACTTGAACCAGTTATAAGAAGATATTTAACATCTATGATACATTCACTGTCAGAGTTTATACTAGCCTAGGCGATTCTGAGACATTGACCGAAAACCATTAAAAATTTCATCTGTGTGTACCTTTCTAGATATAAGTATTTATATAAAAGTTTTGCTTATGCAGATCTAAATTTAAAATATAAGTACAAAGAAAGACGTAGTTCATGAAATCAGATGATGTCACTAAATGCGTGTTTCTATGCACTTTAATTTTGAAATGTAAAATTACAACTGACCCAAAAAATGAACTTGGGCCAGTTAGTGAATAATTTTAGTCCATACCCATCTAATGACAGTCAGTACCATTTTGAGACAATTAATTACACATCAGGAAATTGTCAGTATGAATAATTCTTTGCTGTTTTATCAAAATCAGAAATTTTTAAATCTACAATTATCACAGTTTTTGGCAAATAAAATATTATTGAGAAAGAATTTCAAGAAGATATAATGAAATCATTCAGTTTTCATGATTAAAATAAAATTAGTCACTGGTCTTCTTGAATGTAGAACTTGCTCTCCGACTTGTGACTTCATTTCAGTGTTCATTTAATAATTTGCAAGTCCCCTTATTTGAAAAATTCTTTTAGTTTGCTCGTACGCTAGGTCTGACTTTTTAACCGTCAATTGCTCGGTATTTTATTTATGAACAAACTACATCAAAAATTTCCTAATCGAAATAAAATGTTCACTATACATGCTATCTAATTTTATCACCTGAAATAAACACTGAAATTTTACTTGGTCAATTTTTTTTGTTTTACTTTGACTTTTTTCAGCAGTTATTTCTTCAAACTTTCATTTTTTTTTTAATTTACGACAGCATCTGCCAAGGTCAGATTGTGATTGGACTTTTCACCTTCTGAGACAGTGTTCATGGCAGCTTGAATTCAGCTTTAGGACGCGTCCACCGTATTTTTGCTGCTCTATTTTATTGAAGCAAGCGTCCCGCTTTACAATCGTCTAGGTTAGAGAATATCTCTTAATCTGATATGAAGCATCTTACTTTAGCACTTTACAAGTTAAAGAATGAATCCTCCTTTGATATCGTCAAGGAGAAACATGAAGTATAATTTATAGCTCACCATGAGGAAGCATGAGGCATATTTTGAACTTCTCTTGAGCTGCAGCATGGGCAGCGCACCTTGATTTGAAAACTTCTCACAAGTACCTTAAGGATCGCATTTGAGGTAAAATGAGCATGAGCCCAATTCGTGAATGCTTTTCGGCGCCCATTCATCGCATTGCCTCATTTTGGCGCACACCTTCCAGCGCGTCCGTGCCCCACTTCCAGCGCAGCACTCCAGAACTCCCTCTGGCGCAACCGCTCCGAGTCAAGGTTGGAGCTTCTCCGCACAATGTAATCTTGAGCAATACGCGCCAGGTATGGCGGCCATTGGAATTATTCTGGCATTGGAAACCGGTCGCTCAATCAAATAAGAGCGAAACAATCGCACGCGTCAACGGCACAGAATGCGCTTTAATTTTAAGGTTGCCTGGCTGTGAAGACGTTCCCTGACATGCTTTCAATTTCGTCCGAGCGACGGGCGTTAATGATCAAGGCTCCTCCATTGTTGGATCGTTTTGCGTACCAAACAACTTGAAACGCTGGGTTCAGCTGAAAAATACCAGTTCTCGTTCAAATACTGAATAAAATCAGATTTTCTCTCAAAAGCGGAATGTCTCGAAGATCGCAGTTGAAAAATTTAGAGTGCTCAGAAAATCACGAAGGACTATAATTGGGATGTTGATAAATGAAATTAGTCGTAGAATAAGGATTTTCGGGCATGTGATAAACTCATAGTGAATTGGAGGAGGGGAGAATTGCGATTACAGATTGAAAGGAAAAGAAGAAACAACTAATGCAGGTTGAACAACAGATGCGAGACGCTGAATACAGAAGACAAGTAAGGAGAGGAAATGCAAGGAATTGAATGGGTAGAAAGAGGAAAGGAAGGCAGAGGAAGTAGAAGCAGCCAGAGAAAGATAGACTTATGTCTGTGTTTTCAATGGATATTTATTTGTTCTAAATTACTGGCATGCATGAATTAGAATAGAATTGAGACTTTATAGGCAGAATTTGTGACGAGTGAGCGTTAATAACGTGACAACCGAAGAAGGATATTACGCTATTTTATTTTTCCCTGGCAGTATGAGTATTTTGGGATATGTTTATTGAAGAAATTGACGTTTGTTTCATGTAGCTACTTCTGACAAACTCAGTGAAACCAACAGTCTGAAACCAAATATGGAGAGTAAAAAATTTGAATAAAATTTTTCTTTGAAAATCTCAAAATTTTTACTCACCGTAAGTCTCAATATTGATTGGGATTTTTTTCGGGCGGAACATGAAATAACTTTATCACTCAAATCCCTTTTGATTTTATTTAAATCAAAGCAGTAATTCCATGAACAAGAAACAATTTCCCGTTATTTCCATTATTGAGTTGTTTCTACACGCTAAAAATTTTCTCTGCTCATGCAACCTTAAGCTGTGACAGGGGAACGAAACCTTCACATAGCAACACAGTTGTCATTAAGGCGTGGCGTGTTACGCATTTATTATGCTGCAAATCAATACGACTTGAGTGAACAAAAAATTAAACATCTTTCCTGCTAGCGGTCCCCTAAAACACGGCGCAATCCTCAGATTTAACAATCCTCACTTGACACAAAAATCTCAAAAATGTTTACTATTTCTGTCTCATCAATGGGCCAAAATTAGCATCAACTCAAATTCAAACTAGAAATAAACTGTATCGGCTTACAACAACGCTAACGTAGGTGTGACTCGCACGTTCTGACTGCATTCCAACATCCAGAAAAGCAAGAGCTCTTTTCTTGCCCAATCTTTCTTCTAGGCGATTTTAAACTCAGTTGTCGAAGAAAACTGCCAGTGCAGATCGCGTTGAAGGGAAAACTTTGCGTTGAAGGGAACGGACAACCTGAAAATGAACAAACACTATCACTCTGAAATATTTAGCTTCTTTATTTATTTTCGTCCATTTGACACAATAGAAAATTGTGGATTTACAATTGGAAAATTAATAAAAATGTGCGAATATATGATTGAGAACATGGATTTCACCTGCTTTTCGGATCATATCTACAAGCTTTTCATCATTTGATGAAATTGCTTTTCGGATCCATAATGGTGTTTTTAAACAAAAGATTTGACACCAATTTTGTTCATTTAGGATAATATTTTCTTAGCTTACTGAACCATCTATCACAAGCACTCTTCGAGTATAATCCAAAATTCTTATTTGAAAAATCGTGCTTTTCTAATTCGCTGCGCGGGCAAGCGAAACAATCAACGCCCTTTTACTTTAGCCTTCAGTTGCTCTCAATTGAAGGCCGAGAAGCAAGGCTCTGCAGACCGGCCTTCCTCTGAGCAAACACTCGTGCAGTTGGACTTGTTGACGAAGGCAATCAGGCTTGAGTTCCTCATCCTGAATCAGTCCGGAAAATTAATTCCCTCCAGCGAAAGGAATCGAGAGAACCAGCAGGAGCTCATCCAAAATAAGCTGTCTTTTGAGCCGTTCTGGCTTGGTTCAAATAGGGAGCCGTGTTTATATACGAAGCGCTCTCTTCTTAACAAAGGCTCTTCCGCTCAAAATCTCCAAATGCTTTCAAACTTAATAATGCACTTCTGTCCTAAATGAGTTAATTTCATCAAGGTGTACGAGTCGTTATTTGTCCTTATCCAGAGTGGTTCACATAAACAGTTGTCCCCTTAAAAAGCATCGGACTTGAATAACCAATATGTCTTCACCTTATCAACTGATTTTCCTTTCCTTGTTTTAGTTTGACGCATGAAATAGTTCTCAAAATAAGTTAAGCGATATAGTAGATTTTTTTAACGCCAACCAGTAATGGGGACAACATTGTTTAATAATCTATTGAAGAAAACTTCAAAATTTCTATATTATGGAATCCTAGTAAATTATCAGCTACATTATTAATGGACATTGTTGAGGTCAATACTCCACTCCTCACAAAATATACGTTCAGCTGATACTTCTAGATGAACATTTTCCCAGAAGTTGGTCCTGCATGGGCTTTGAATTGATGCGCACGGCTTCGCCGGCGTCCACTTGCAAGTGACGATAATGTTAGCTGACAAGTGCTACATGAAGGAATATTCGAGTGCTAAAAATAATCTAACAAAATGCAGGGAAAAGTCAGACGACATTTGGTGGTTGTAGGGTAGAGTATCTTGCGATTAGAAAATTACTATGAAAAATTTTTCGATGCATTATTTTTATTAATAATTATTATCGCAAGATACGAGCATAAATGGTCTTGAAGATTACTGAACTTGACAACCTGTGGCTTTCTTTATAAGCTTCTGATCAAGTAAAATTATGTACTCCTAGACAGTAACCCGCGTGTGACATGAAGAGTTAAGTAGATAAAGGGTGTAAAAAGTGTAAAACTGTCTCGACAAGGAGGGCGGAAAGAGTGAGTGATGTTAGTTCATGCTTTACTTTTTATCAATAAATTTAATCAACGTTTTGATCGGTCGTTCTCTAGTGGAGAGTAATTTCCTTCGCCATATAAAGAATAAATATTTTTACTATGTTTGAAGAGTTTTAAGCTCTCAAAAGAGACTGCTGGATTTTGATAACCACTCTGAACAGCCTGCCGTTTGCTCACTGTGTGTCTCCTAACGATCAAGAAAATGACTTTCGGATCACTTTTGACATCATGCATGCTTGCTCACGTCATTTTCAACATCCTAAGTACGTCATCACTCACTTCATCTTTCTTTCATCGACACCATTACTTGATCGTCTCACCCCTGGCCATCAACTCATTCCGTTGAACTCTACGTTGGAATCGAGGAATCGTTGGACAACTCAGTGCGTTGAACTCTACACCAGGTTGGACAACTCATTCTGTTGAACACTACACTACGTTGAACAACTCAGTACGTTGAACTCTACACCACGTTGAACAACTCAGTACTTTGAACTCTACACTACGTTGAACAACTCAGTACGTTGAACTCTACACCACGTTGGACAACTTAGTCCGTTGAACTCTACACCACGTTGGACAACTTAGTCCGTTGAACTCTACACCACGTTGAACAACTCAGTACGTTGAACTCTGCACCACGTTGGACAACTCAGTACGTTGAACTCTACACCACGTTGGACAACTCAGTACGTTGAGCTCTACACCACGTTGAACAACTCAGTACGTTGAACTCTACACCACGTTGAACTCAACACCACGTTGGACAACTCAGTACGTTGAAATCTACACCACGTTGAACAATTCAGTACGTTGAGCTCTACACCACGTTGGACAACTTATCACCTTGAACTCCATACTACGTACCTTGGACTTAAATTTTGACCGACGATTAACCATGTATTTTGGATACAATAGATTTCACAACTTAGAGTTCTGTAGCGAGTTTGTGACTATGTTATCTACCACAACTCTGAGCACGACAAATTGGGAACATGCTCACCCGTACCACGTTGAGGATGCACAGCTTCCATAATCAGTTCTACGATTCATTACTAAGCATTGCCGTAGAAGTCGAACCCCTGGAACTTCTGGGAAGACAAAAAAGAGCACTACTCGATTGCCTGGAAGGTTGGCTACGCAAGGCATCTGTGTGGAGGCATTAATTACGGTTACTTCACAAGCGCAAACACACTCGCGTTTTGCTTTACGCTCTTCGGGATCGAAGCATAACATAAATATATAATTAATATAAATTTATAGAGTTGAACTTTACTATTTTAATCGTAAATGAGTTGTCTTCCTATATTTGATTATCTTCGAAGCCGATCCTTCATGTGCAAGGAAAGCTTTGCTCGCACTCGTACATTACTCATCACGTACAAGAGAGAAATCGTTCATAGTTTAGGATACTTTACCAATTAAATTCTAACCCTGCTCAAATGAGCCTTTTGTACTCTTGGCTTCTAGTGTTTTGTAACAAGATGCTAGGCTTAATTTTTTTGTTTTTTTTTGTCGGAGTATTTTTTGAGAAACTGAAGAGTTTCAAACTTTTAAAGGAGGTTCCCTAACGTCTGTGAACGTGGTCGCTTCGCCACTAAACGAGATTCCCAATACGCAAACTACACTTGCCAATCAAGAAAAAACTGAAAAATTAGATTACTCAATGAATAAAAGATAATGAGACAGCCAAATATTCACTTAATTGCGTGAAATATCTCGAATTTGAGGGAAATTAAGAGGAGTGAAATTATAGTTCGGCTGCCCGGAGGAACTTTTCGAAATTGCCCTCATTCCTAAACATTGAGTTCTTTCTGTACTTGTAATTTCATTTGATGAAACCCGTACAGTGAAGCGTAATGGCTAATGCGTAAGAGACCTTAAAATCCTCCATCAAAATGACGTTTACGAGCATAAGGGAATTTACGCCTCGCTCGTTCATCGATTCCCATGGGATGTGCTCCTCTAATCAGAGACTATTGACCTCACACGCGCCCTTGGTAGAGACCGATACATCTAATGTTACTCGAAAAATACTCTGCTGAAATTCGTTTTTGAAACTATTTCTACTGCACATCACTTCTTAAAAGTTCTCGAAATTTGTCACAAATTGTTTGATTCTCAAATCCCTTTTATGATCCCTCTCTAAAAAGTTGAAATTGAGAGCTGTTTTTATATCTCATCGCCTATGAGCTATATTTTGAAACCCTCCTTCTTATTCATCACAGACCCCTAAATTTTGGGTTAATTTCATTACTCATTACTCAACAGTCTAATTTCAAAGGCCGCATCAGAGCTCCTCATTTTGCTTCGGACATTCAAAAATTTACTTGAAAGCATGACCCTCGTGTGTAGATTAGCCTTTAATTTCACTGGGCTGAATTTTCTAGTACACAAACATGAGGATTGTGTTTTGTCTGATGACCAGCGCTGGTCGCAAAACTTCGTGCGTAACACAAAGCAAATTAGATCAAGCATTCGAGTCCGCAATTGCAGGGCTCATGAGGAAACAGGCTTAAAATGGAGGGCGATTTTTTGACTCAATTGTGGACAAGCGAATGTTCCTCAGATGAAAGAAGTACGTGTAGTGACAATAGCTGTGTCAAGTGGAAAACACACTCATAGAGCTCAAACTCACTGACTCAAGGCCGAGCACACATGTTTTCGGAATTTGATCTTTCGTGATATTGGTCGTATCTGGTGTGTTTGAGAATATATCACGTTCCATTCTAAACGTTTATTGGAAGAGTTCACCGAGTACTTACATTTAATTAAACGGGAGATTTACATCCCATTTCGTGCAATTTATTAAGTGACACTAAAAATTAAATTACTCAAGGGTAAAACATTTTCACTCAATAAATATTGCCTTGATTTAGTGAAATTCATAAAATTTTAATGAATATTTGATCTGTAGAGTGAAATACCTTCATACAGTAATGATTGAATGCGTGAAAAGTTGAACATTATGGTTACCTGTTTTCGTTAGCTTCTTTTCTATAACAATTTACTTGATGGTTTTGATTTAAGATTAGTATCTTTATTGAATGGATCATGCCAACTGGTTCATAAATTTGAGGCAAATAGTTTTTCGTAGAAGATGTAAAATAAGGCGGTCCTAATTTTCACATCTTAGCCCTTCTCTTCAAGATATGGAACAATAAACACTTTTTTGCTATAAAACAGCGTGCCATCGAAGATCATGCCCAACGCTAATATTTTGGTCTCAAAAACTTTCAAATAATTTTCAAGTTGACACTAAGTTTTTGTTGCCAGTGATTCATCAGCTTGTTGTTGAAAAAGCTTTACAAGATTAAAAGTTTCACAATATCTGCATATGATATACGATCCAAACAGGCGGGGGTATCCTACAATCAAGAATCTCCCACACACATCTTCAAACCATCGAGAGACTTGCAATTAGTTACAAATACGTGAGAGATCACAGGGCGTTCTTCCTGCCGCAATAAGCACTTAGCTCTAAAGTCATTGGAGAACGACGCTCATTCTTAACGTGAAGGCCAAACTTATCATCATTTCCAAGCCAGAGCTGGTCTGTGCACAGCACTTCGACTTTTTTGCTTGCCTGCAATTCAAGGATGAGGATGAGAATCTGCGTGAATTCTTGTTCGACTATTGCGGAAAGGAAAAAATTCACTAATGTTCCCAAATTGAACGGCTGAATTTTTGGAGCACTGAGGTAAATTCTTAGCGAGTTGTGAGCGTATTCCTAGAAAGTCTGGGTGGATTCATTGGACAAAAATTGTGTTCGAAAATGTGTTCGGGGAATAAGCAGTTATTTCGAAGAATTAATTGAGCATAGTCATAAGCCATCATGCAACTGGTGCTCTTGGCATTGGTTTGGACGTACCCTCTGGGTTCTTTTCTCGACATGGGAGATTTAGAAGAGCGTTATTGTGCCCCATGTCACACTCTGTTTTTCTTTAGAATAACAGCAAAGCCGAAGAAAATAACAATTAATTTTTTCACTTGGAAGTACAGCATCACAGTTCAATATTGGCAATACCTAATCAGATGGTAGCGTCAGGTTCAATATTTTTTAATATACAAAGAACACGGTTAAACTAAGGGCCAACACTGTGCTTAACGGCTGCTTTAAGAGATATTGAGTTCACATGAGTTGCTAGCACGTGAAAATTGATGATTGTGTGTGCATGTGTTTCGTTCGCGCCTGTGCGAGATTGGTCTCTGATGGCACGGAACTGGGGGACAGCCCGAGGATGGGGCGCTTGGCTCGTTTCTGTTGCTATTTTCTGTTCTATTCTTTGTTAAGTCATGCTGTACTTACCGTCGATTTGTTAGGAACTTCCTTCCGTTTAGAAATTCTACATCGTTTTGAGGATAGTGTCTTCTGGTTTAAGATATAAACACATCGCACATTTTGAGATACATAAGTACCGGGATGTGTTTTGTAGAATTTTAAATTATTTGTTTAATCGCCAAATTACATAACGAATTATAAAATGAGTATGCATCCATGTATTTAGATACTTTTTGAAGGTTCTCCCACAATTAATGGTTTGATATCTATGTCATCACATTTCTGACCAAATCTGTTTGAGAAAAAAATGTTCGAACGCTTGAGTTAACGTAAGCAGATGACCCGCTTAACTCGAGATAAATAACGCATTAAAGTTACATGGACTCGCATACCTAACACCGACTACAAGGTATGAGCGATGGAGATCATTAGTCCATTGAGATGAGTTTTTCTGCTGATTTTATCCAAAGTGTGTCTTCTTAATCAAAAAATGCCCGTTCTCAAGCATTCCTAAAAAGGAACAATTTTGAGCTTTAATCTGAATAGAAATTGAAACTTGTACTCATATAAATTTCTGTGAATCATTGGCAATTAAATTCCCGTCACTGTTCTCCAACTGCAGCACTGCGCTCCGTTTCCTAGCAGCTGCAGAATGAGGCAGTACGATAGTTTTCTGAGCAGTTGCACCCTTCTGAGGAGTAGTTTGGCAGTGGGGAGCGCAGAAAAGAGGAAGAGTGGGGAATACAACACCTTGTCTGCCCGGCGGTGAGTGAGTCTTTCTGGACGTCAAGGGAAAAAGGGAGAAGCTCTCTGTTTCAAATTTTCTCGCTGGACGAAAAACAGCGTTTTCTTTTTCGCTGGTGTAAGTTTGCGACCAATCAATCCTGGTGCCAGCAATTCAGCTGAGTGCTCTTAGAATGCTCTGCAAATATGTGACTGTTCCTCCATTGATGTCTGCGTCTGAGCTGAGGGTAGAAACTGCCGCTTGTTGTAAGATTATTCAGAGTAGCAGAGCCATACTGTCAGTATTTTAAGCACCGAATTTTATTTGAAAATAACCCTAATTTTTATTTCAAAGAGGAAGGCAGGTTGAAAAAGCAGCATGATGAATAAATTTCAGTATAAATGCATGAGACTACTTTATACAGCCAAATTTCATTACTTTAATTCTTGAGTTTTTGAACTCAGTAATGACCTGCGGACAAAGTAAATCTTCGAGTTAATTTTCCCCTGATAAGAGACAGTTGACAGTGATAATTATAATTTGTTAGTATTCTCCAACATTATTGTATTAATCCAGTAGTCTTCAGAAAATTTCGAATAATTCACACTTTTTGAAGAAATCTTAAACTTGAATTTGATCAGTTAGAAAATACCCCCGTCTTCCCTCTAACGTAGTTGGAACGAGGAATTTCAGTGTCAGGAATGTGCAGCTGAGGGAGTCACGCTCGCTTGAGAGAAGGCGATGACTACGAAGAGGTACAAATTTGTCATGAGAGGGTTTCAAAACATAGCCTGTCTCACACTTGTAAGGGTCGGAGCAGCAATATTTTCATTCATTCTGCGATGTTAAACACTTTGCACATCGTGCCTTCACCTTAAGTTTTGATGAAGCAAATGATTATTGTGAAATGACTGCGTTGGGAAAGTAAAATGGTTATGCACATGGTTTACGGGACGAAGAATTGTAAACTTGTCTCTAACACGGCATTTGTTCCTCCGATTTCTAAAGAGTCGACTTCACCGCCCTGCTTCTGAATTGAGTTCTTGTAATGTTCGCCCTATGTTGCCTTTCGCTTAGAGTTTAAAATCAGTAGTCTTCCTTATGAGAAATCTTCAACATTTGCACTCATCGTTTTAGCATACTGTTTTTCACAAGAAAAATCTTAATATTGTTTTGATGCTAATTGTTACCGATACATGAACAGGGTTTGATTACGTAACTTTTGTGGCCTAAATATAATTGAGATTCTTTTAGTTTGTTCGCTAAAATCATACAGTTATACGAAAATAATAATACTCATTCTTCTACTGTGGGTAGTGACAGCGAATCATTTCGTCTCATTTTCTGACGCTAATGACGTGGAAAAAGAGAGCACTCGGAAGATGCAACATGATTAATTAAAAGAGTCACTCTAAAGATAGGTCAGAACACATCTAGAGTTTTTCTATCGTGAAGCTGCTCCAAAGTTGGATGATGTTCACAGAAAATAACTCATTTCACCGCAAGTTACTGTTAGTTTGCGATAGTTAAAAATGCACGGTTGTCGCACCCGGGGTGGGTCAGCGCGAGAGAGTTATTACGGAATGCAGCGGCCAACATTCCGAAAAATTTAACCTCGTCCTCCAATCTCGGTAGCCGAGTTTGGTGGCAACACCCTCAGCCAGCAGCGAGGTCACGAGCAAGGAGAGCAAGAAGAATGGTGTGCTTAAATAGAGAATGAATGCTAATGCGCGTGATTATTGCACCAACGCGGAAAATGAGTTCTATGAACTCATTTTATGGTCTAGTGTTAGTGTGAAATTCAGTTTGATGATTTATGTGAAAAAATGTTCGTGATTAAAAAAAAATTGAACTTTTTTCAAGTGTTTTCTGTTCGAATTTTCTGCTCAAATGAGGAGGTCTTCAAATGTCGCAGCCCTTTTTCAGAGACAGCGAATTTCATACGTTCCTGTAGCTGAATACGTGGTCAAGTTTTGTCTCAACTGTACTATGTCCTTGCGTTACTCATATGTTTCGCCGGGAATTCTTTCAAGCATTGATGCTCTCACTGAGTAGTGCTCAGACTCACAATGAGTGCATCAAACCCTCACTGTGATGTCCTCACCAGTAATTTACAGCGTAACTCAGAAGAAGAAGATAAATCAAAGAGGGAGTGAATATCAGAAAGAAATGAACATGAGGTGTCTCAAACACCTTGGTACGACCGTGTTCCGGATAAAATTTGAACAACATTCATCAAAAAGCCGAAATTAAATCTGTACCAGTTATTTTTCGATTTCGCAGAAATTATGACCACAAATGGAGTCGAAAATGAAATTAAACGTGGTTCCTGAAAGGCTCACTCCTATTTTTAAAGGCTCCTTTTTTTAAAATTGCACTCATGCAAGCACTCTAGACCACGGAGGCTCGAGTCTCTTTGTTTACCGCTCTAATTGGGCTGCCACCGCGCAGTAAACAACGCTAAGGTCAGCCCGCTGCGCTCCCAAATAAGCAACGTAGATCTCTGACCGAGCGAGCTTCGTAAACGTATCAAATTTTCTGACAAAAATTGCGACTTGCCTTCAGAAATTGCGTTGTTTGTGAGAAATTTGGCATGATTTTGAATTAATTTTAAAATGCGTCAAAGATCATGCCATGAATTTAATATTTGTAAGTGTTTAGGCTTTCGCGGATGAGGTTGAGGTTTGATTTCGTGTGTTTGTGATCATGTGTCTCTGATTAAAATGATAGGGCAGATCAATATAGCCTTGTTGCAGCTGTCAGTACACTCGGGAATGTTTCTTTTCACGAGATAACGTCAATAAGGAATTGTTGATATTAGGCACGTATGCATGAAATGGACATTAGAACATTCCGAGGTATTAATGATGGAATCTTACGATGCGGATTTTGAGGAACTGCGATTTAAAACGGAGTTGGCTTTGCTACGTATGTATAAAGCATGAAGAATTGTTTCCCCATGCTTCATCTATTGTATGCACTGAAACATGCAGTAATTACGGTTAATACTAACGAGCAAAAATTACCAAGTGTTTTGGCTAGATATGAGAGTGCCAAAAACGGTTTTGTTTCGACCACTCTGCTTTTCTCATCAGAATGTGCATCTGAAATGAAACAGTTTTGAATCGAGCACCGAACGCGACCAGAGCTGTAGCTTAATGCCCGATAAATGGATTACTGATATCTTGCGACGAACTATTCAAAATGACTTGAAGAGGCAAGTTTATTCAAGCGCTAGCGTCTCCGCTACCAACCATGCAGGCTCAAAGCCTGCTTCAGCCCGACTTGTAGAAGATATAATAAAACAGACGTAGCCTGACTTGTAATGATTTCATAAAACAGGTATTTCCTTACATGTAGCTAATTAAAAATTAGGTATTGTTTAGCTTGCACCAGGTTCACAAAGCAGATGTTTGCTGACTTACAATATGTCCACTGCAAGATTTGGTTGACATGCAACAAGTCCATGGAAAAATACTGCTGACTTGCATCAGGTTCATAAAACCGATATTGCACATTCATGTTACTTAAACCTTCATAAAATAAGTGATCCATGAAATAGAAAAGCACCAGCTCGCCAAGTCACGCAGTTCGAACATAGAACGAGTAAATGAGCATATTAGCAGTTCTGCAAATATTTCGCCAGATAAAATTCAGACACGATATGTTTTCTCAACGTTTAATAAAATAATAACTTGTCAAAGTAACTGTTTGAGTTTGCATCTACGGTGTGTTTGAAGCAATAAACAATGAGCTTTTATTCCGGAGAAAGTGAAAAGATCCAACAATTACGTAACGAGGGGAAGTTAGGCGAATTCAAGGAGCCAAAAAATGTTTCTTACTTTCCATGCTGCTCGAAGTTTGCGTTTCATTCATGCATTTTACTTCCAGGCTGGTCTTTAACATCGTCTTGTTCACTCAGCCTAATGACTGAATTTATAACAGGGTAAAGATAAAAGTTTATACCACGGCTGAAGAGTCGAAATGCGCTGGCAATTTTGAAGTTTGGAAATATTTGCTTTGGATGTCCATTATCATTTACGTGAACGATGCATGGATGTTGAATTTAATTACTACTATGAGTTTGTTTACCTTTTTTTGGAGCAGACAATGTGGGAGCAACAGGAGTCACAGTAAACAACTTGGCGGAGCTGCATGCCGTTCACCTTTGATGTTCACTGGCTTGCTGAACACTGCTACTCCGAAGCAGTTTTTTACTTTAATAACACAATTTTTGTATGATAGAACTTTTATGATACGAGATTGGCATTGTCATACAGCACAATTTTTTCCTGCCTGCGGCGAGAATACTCGTAGGTACAGCCATCGCAGGGCTACTGTGCCTTGTGTTCAGTTTATCAATATTTATAGATTCAATTTATTGGTTGCATTTAGAACATCGATTTACAAAACACTAAAAAAGGTGCCTGTATGTTTCAAATGAAACTGTCTCTAAATCCCGAGAAATAATTCAATGTATAATTATACCAGGAACTTCTTCATGTGTTATAGATGTTGTGTGTTATACCTTACTACATGTGTTATATATTACTAAGCAGAATACCATACAGGAATGCTGTTTTATACCAGAGGTCACGACTTCGTTTACAAACTTCCGCAAAGAAACAAGTTACCTATTCATAGTTATGAAGTTAATTTACTTACTTGATAAACGAAAATAAATTACTGCAAAAAAATCCCACATCGCATTGTGCTGATCCAGCTGTCAATGGTAAAACTCTTTGCTGTCTGAAGTTCTGATTGCGGCCTCGGAGAGGAAGTGACCCACATTTAAAATTTAGTCTTTATTTAGATTTCTCAATTATGCCCAGAGCTGTGTATTTGCACCGTTAATTAAAGCTGAAAACTTGGAAGAGTTTAATTTCGAAGTAGATAATAAAGCGAGCGCTGGGATTAACTAAACTAAATCTTTCCTTAGGAGTGGCGCCCGGGTAAGAATTTTCATTATTTACGGGCAGCGGAACATTTCATGATGTGCAACTGCGGTGTGGTTTATAATTTCAGAAAAATTCACGAAATATTTGACAATACCTCAAACCATGGACTTCATTTTATCGAAATAGCGTTTGGCTAAAAAATATAGTCACTTCTAGTACGAGGTTCGCACGTCCTCAATACTAACTTCCCTATAAATGAAATTCATTAGTAATGTTTATTAAAAAATAAAAGAAATGAATGAGTTCTATTGATTACAGAACATGGTAGGGATGTAAAACACGGTTTATCGGAATGCTCTGTAGAAAGTGCTCAGCTGCTCGCTGATGTGTACAAAATTATTTATAGTGAAACACGTTTAATGACAACATATTGGCGTTATATAGCTTCAGTAAACAGCTGAGAACCCCTAAAGCAGGTCTCTGATCTTGAGACACACTCTCGTAAGCGTTTGCTTCTAAAATGCGCTTATTGGAGCGAGGTAGACTATCGCGAAAAATCAATGAAACTTGTTGACAACTTCAATACTCGGTTGTACATCAGGAAAAACTACTTAATTGACCAGAAATTCTTTTAAACATCTCATAAACGTCTTATGAATCAACGTCTTAAGTATTGGTACACATTTGTAATAAAATCAAGGGTATGCAGGTCATTGCGTGTAATGTAGGATCGGTAGACAATAGTGGCGTAACATTGCTTCATTCTGGAATTATTGCCAACTAGGAAGAATGGGTGACGCCGCAAAACTCACAACACTCCGTGACCGTTCATAAAATGATCCTGGTGCGTTATTTGAGAACTTGTACTCATCGTTCTAAACTCAATTACTCGAAGAAGCATCTGTGGAAACAACATGTTAATTACATTATTCGATGTTCCGCGATAACACCTAAAGAAACGATTGAAAATTGGACAATTACCTTCCATAACGCACTCTCCGATCATGGGATGTACGGTTCTAATTTTGAGTCGCGAATCCGATCGGTGTTGTTCAACGTCTTCTTGGTCGATAAAGAGAATATCGTCCATCGTCAATTTTCCTCTTTGGGGAGCAAAACTCCACCTCGCCGCTACAGCAACGGCAGCAGACGATAATATCGGCTAATTTTGATGATGATGACTGTTGTTTCTGCGTGAGGCGTTGTGATGGCATCACCCTTTAGAGTTAATGGGTGTATTAGCGGCGTAATTAGGAGACAAAGTAACTGAGGGTAGAATCTCCGGTGCGTCATCGGTGACGAAACGACGTCGTTTTCGCTTCTTTAATCCGCTTGCAAATCGCTTAAAGCGCCCTTTTGTGCCTTAAACAGTGGTAATTAAGGCTGAATTCTAGTTAACCCACTCATTCCGCCTTTTTTCAGTATATGCACTTGCGATATTAGAAATATATACCAGAGTTCCTACGGAAAAACCCTGCAAAAGTTTGCCAGTCGTCAACTTCAATATTTTTCGGAAAGAATTTATCGTTCGCGTGGCAGAACATACATGAGTACATGTAGTCTCAAACCATGTACTGATGTGAATAGCCATTGAAGGTCATACATAACTTTAAACTGAGTTCAATGTCACAACTTGGCACAAATTCTTTGTCTAGTAAGAAAAATTAAATCAATTTAGAGCATTTTGACACCTGGCCACCAAAATTCCATTAAATATCCAATGAATTTTAAGTTCTACAGTTCTTACTTTGCAACTTTGCATGCTATGAGCAAAGCATTTTAAACCATGACCTCTTGCAACTTTTTCTGTAGATTTCAGTCTGATTTGAAACGATTTAAGACTAGGCTGACTGTTGGGCGGTTCCTTCGCTCAATAGATCGAGTTAAAACATATTTTCCTGACTTTAAATTTTTGGTCAAGGGCTACGTATCTTGAGGGCTTATAGTGGAAGAACTCAAACGACCGCACGAAACAATCGTATTTTTTACCGCACAAATTATTGCATATGGAAACTTTTGCACATCTTTCTCCAAAGACTAAAAATAGAAATCTGAAATGGAAATATTCATCGTTTCATTGTCAGATACATATATGCGAATATTAAGACTGCATGACTTCAGTTTTGACCTTCATGTTTATTAGCAAGCACGGCACTTTAGCTGACGACGTCATGGTAGAGAATGAGGAGACTGAGATTGCGAGTGCCACGCGCGTGCTCAGAGGCAGTGACTCAGTTTTATTGTCTAATTGTTAACTTTATGAAGCTGACTAACGACCTCGCAACATTTGCGCATAAGATGGCTAAGGCCATTGAATGTTATGAGGGAAAGGGTTTAGTAAGCATTTGAGAGACCTTGTCCGCTGGTATACGCAGAAAATCCACCTATTGAGGCACGAAGGTCCGGTATACCTATACGTGCGCAGGTAATGTTCAGAAATGTTGCAGTTTTCTACGCACACGTAAAGAATTTTAAATATCTCGAGTTAGCGCGAAACATACTGTATATATAATGCCAACACATAAGGGCTTTCAATATTTGTTGCTCTATATGAAATGAAGTGTTTTGCTTGTTCGTTTTCTGCGTGTATTTTTATTCCAAGCATATTTTGCCCGATTTTAACTATGAATAAAGGGTTAATTCGGGTAATCTACATGGTTACTTGGCGTTATTTCGATCCAGAGTAAAATGTTGATACGAAATGTTTCGTTTGAGAACTTTACTGAGTAATTAGTTGAGTGAAGCGAACATGTGTGGGGAAAATCATTATTTATTTAAAAAACCGAGTGGGGAAAATTGTAACAGTTTCAAGTTATTCAAATTTATTGTTTAACCCGAATCAAAATGAATTTAATTTATAACGGGTGTTTACACATCAGCGATGACGTAAATAAATCCAGCAAAGAAGGCAAATTAAGTTTGCCGATTTGATTTAAGCTAGGAATTTTAGGGTTCGTAAATAAAAAGCCGGCGGATTGAGCATGCAGCGATGCAACACGCCGGGCGCGGCGCTTCCGGCGGCAGCCCACTTACGGCCTCCCCAATAGCAGCCATCTGAAGATCATGAAAGCATAAGTACAAGTTCAAGTTCAAGTTCAAGTTTTAATGTTTTAACGAACAAGTTCAAGTTCAAGTTTTAATGTTTTAACGAACAAGTTCAAGTTCAAGTTTCAATGTTTTAACGAATATGTTCAAGTTCAAGTTTTAGTGTTTTAACGAACAAGTTCAAGTTCAAGTTTTAATGTTTTAACGAACAAGTTCAAGTTCAAGTTTTAATGTTTTAACGAATATGTTCAAGTTCAAGTTTTAGTGTTTTAACGAACAAGTTCAAGTTCAAGTTTTAGTGTTTTAACGAACAAGTTCAAGTTCAAGTTTTAATGTTTTAACGAACAAGTTCAAGTTCAAGTTTTAATGTTTTAACGAACAAGTTCAAGTTCAAGTTTAAATGGTTTAACGAACAAGTTCAAGTTCAAGTTTAAATGGTTTAACGAACAAGTTCAAGTTCAAGTTTAAATGGTTTAACGAACAAGTTCAAGTTCAAGTTTAAATGGTTTAACGAACAAGTTCAAGTTCAAGTTTTAAAGTTTTAACGAACAAGTTCAAGTTCAAGTTTTAATGTTTTAACGAACAAGTTCAAGTTCAAGTATTGTCGTGGTTTTACGCTTCAGATACCCTACGTCGTGTTTAAATAAACGTTGCGAAGAAGGGTTCGTTTGGCCAACGATCACCTTTCGAAAAGATCTGCCATCAAAAATATATTCTCGTCGATACGAACCGCATATGCTCAGCTCTA
>JACJUY010009691.1:17267-32059 GCA_014220935.1 Platorchestia sp. MABIK | reverse complement strand
CATGACAGGTAAAAGACTGATGGGCCTGTAGTTTGATGCTGTTTTTAGGTCACCACTTTTATGCAACGGTTTAATAAAGGAGTGTTTCCATTGGATTGGAAACGTGTTGGTTGCTATTGATGTATTAATTATCAGACGAATCCATGGTGCTGTGACTGGGAAACTGTCTTTGATGTTTTGGAGACTGATACCGTCATGTCCAACTGCCTTTGTGTTTTTTAATGAGCATAAGATATTTCTTAACTCTGGTAGAGCGACAGGACGTGGTCTCCACATGACATCAACCCTCGACGGTGCAGTTGGGCGTGAATTTTCAATTGATGTTTCACCGGGATTGTTACACACCTCGCTGAAATATGACGAGGTTACTCACTTTTATATGACGAGGTTACTCACGAAGTAAAATAAGACGAGGTTACTCACGAAGGAAAATAAGACGAGGTTACTCACGAGGGGAATTAAGATGAGGTTACTCACGAGGGAAAATAAGACGAGTTTACTCATGAGAGAAAATAAGACGAGGTTACTCGCGAGGGGAAATAAGATGAGGTTACTCACGAGGGAAAATAAGACGAGGTTACTCACGAGGGGAAATAAGATGAGGTTACTCACGAAGGGAAATAAGACGGAATTACTCACGAGGGGAAATGAGACGAGGTTGCAGTCCTTTTCATCACTCTGGTCCTGACAGTCGTACTTGAGGTCGCAGCGTTTAGCCAGCGCGACGCACAGCGCGTTGTCGCACGTGAACTCCAACTCTTTGCACACACTCAGTGAGATCTGGCGCTTGCCCTCCTTTTGGCCGCATATCAACACGTTTCCTGAAAAGTGCCAATATCGTTCGGTTCAGAGTTTCCGTAAAAACCGCTGTTCATGTAAACTTTTAAAAAAAATTAAAGTCAAATGATGTTACTAATGTGAATTTAAATATCATTCCAATAAGTGACATTTTCTTGAGTAAGGAGACAATGTTTCTTTCGAAAAACTGAAAATTAAGATTGTCATTGGTTGGCAATTTGTCATCATCTCAGCAGCAAAAATAATTTATAGTGTGTGTCTTTTTTATCTACTGAACACGGAAGTTGTTATTAGGAATCATAGTGAGGGAGAACTATTTGTATCGAACGTTTCTAGACCTTGACCAATACTTATCAGCTTGAGTGAACTTCAAGCCTAGTATGATGAGTGAAAAAAGCAACGAGGCCATTATAAATCACACACCTCTATTAATTGAATATCGAAGCTGAAAATATCTCGATAGAAGAATAATGATAGTTTTTCGAGACAGAAAATAACATCGTACACGAACAGGTCTTACCTGTTAAGGTCCAGGTTCTCCTCCCCATTGGATAGTTGAACTCAGCCTGGTCCATGGTGGCGATTTCGGTAGTGCCGTCTAGCCACACCCAGGTCTCACCCTGCTTTTGAATCTGGTACTTGCTGTAGCCTTTGAACCAAAGGGTTCCTACGCCCTCAGTCTGGGAAGAAAACGAAGTATTCACGTTATGAGAAACTCTTGTTCTGTCTAAATGTCATGGTTTGTTATTGGAGCTGAATATTTTATGTGGAACAGTGAATATTGCTGTTCTCGTACTGAATTATTAAATTCAATATCATCATTGATGCTCGTTGTAACGAGAAACGTAAACTTTATTTTTAACCCTCGTCAGAAAAAGTGTTACCATACCACCATTCATGTATAATAGATGAGAGATTTCTTTTCCGACCTTTTAACATCTAAATTCTCTTTGCTCATGTCAATGGTATTTTAACCACCATATTTTGACAGGTATTGTATGCAAGTTATATTAAGGAATGAACATCCAATCGGCAAGAGACTTCAAAGAGCTATTTCGGCTCCTATTCTTTTAAAAGAATTAAAAATAAAAGAGGACTGGGGATTCCCTCCTCAGTAAAAATACTTTCCCGAGACAGCTGGCCAATGGAGGGGGTGAGGGTGGTCGAAAGACCCCTAAAACCCTAATACTAGGATCTATGAATGTAAGGGTGTGTGGAAGTAGAACGACTGAGAGCAAGAGAGAAGAGATTGGAAGAATGATGATGAGTCGGAAGATGGATGTGTCGGCCCTGAGTGAGACAAAGTTGAAAGGTAGTAGTGTAAGAGTATAAGGAAAGGAAGACAGAAGTAAGAAGAATGGTAAGGAGAGCAAAGGAGGCGGCGTATGAGGAGTGGGAGGGAAGTTAGGAGGGGACTTCTTTGAGAGAAGGAAACGGATTTTACTAGACTAGACTAGAAAACATATTTTAAAATGAACAAGCTTTGAACCCGTTGCCTGGGCCATCAACAGGGTGGGTTCGAAGCTTGATAAGTAAAAAATCCGAAGTCTGATTGAGTTTGAAAACTTTATCTTCATTATGGCGCCTAGATGTCTCCTATTTGTTATATTACATCTAATTGATGAGCTCACTTCACCTCCTACCTGTTGTGCCAAGAAAAAGGTATTCCGAAGTTCCCGTTCACACGTTCCTCTCAGAGTGAACACCCTTATTTCTTCGAACTTGCAAGTTGCGCAGTGGGTCCCCATGCATTCAAAATCGTAGTAGCCATCCTCGTTCATCAGTATGCAGTTTTCGTAGACGTCACCATTCGGTTCATCTACATTCCACAACAGCTTCTCGTAAGGTTCGATTTGTCTATCAAAATTTCGATAAAATTTTCCTTCACGTACGTCGTCGACCAATGGAGTGATGAACCCGAGAAAGTATTTATCTGAAGACCAGACTTCTCGAGACACTCGGTGTATTTCATAGCATTCCTCGCGGTCCGCAGGAAGAGGAAGATGAGTCCCCAAAGCCTCACAAATGTAAAAGGCTTCTTTGTCACTCACGGATGGAAACCACATGTACGTCACGCCTACTGTTTGCTCGCACAATGACTTCAAATTTTTGTTGCTAGATGTCGCATTCGTGAGTTCAAACCCGTTGTTATACGACACATAGTTGCCCTGGAGGTATGACGAGCAGTTTGCCATGCTCATGATATCGGCGGGGTGCAGAAGGTAGTCCCACACGTTCACCTGCGAAATGTGAATCTTCGTTGATGAGGAGAAAAGAGAATAGTGACTCACAGGAACATGATAAGTTAGAAAAGGCTTAATGTACAGTGGAGATTATTTGTAAATACTCTGTGATACTTGCAGCATAAACGAGAAGTTTGTGAACGCTCTCAATTGTTAAAGCATGTATTCAACATGACAACATTGGATTGCCTAATCCTTGGGAAAATCCTTAAAAGTTTGAAAGCTCAAACTCCTACAATTTTCTCACCCGTGCAGTCTGGTTGGTATGGTGTTTCACCTCTCGGGTTTTGCATGCATATAGAACGGAAAAAGGGATCTATAAATCTATACACGATGATAGCAATCACAAATTGCATGTTTAATGTTGAAGCTACTATTAACATAAGGAGATCGCTCTAGCCTTATTTCGTAGGACATCTGATTTGAACAGTTGGAACGAGTGAAAAAAGTCATAACGTCTCATAAAACCAATACTCTACCTTGTCTTATTGCAGGAACTATTACTACAAATTCTTAATGCCAGCCTCTACAACTATGCATACGGAGAAGAGTGTTTATTCACAGTAGGCGATCAAATTATTCATGCACCTAATTATAATTTAATTCATGATAGAACTTTCTTCTTGGCATTTTTGCTTGGACGAACCTTAGCATTTGTGCTTGGGCTTGCAGTATTCAAAAACATAAAAAAACTACAAATCTCATTTGTGAGCTAAATTGATTAAAATTAGAACACTGTGAGGAAATTTTGCAAATATGATGAAAACAACATTAATCGTACATTAAAAGCAATTTTAAGTTATGATGATGCAAGTTTTCAGAATTATTTATCAGAAGTTACCAGAACCATCACTCGCACTTGAAAAATTTTCGTGCTTTATGAGAAATTTTCATACTGAGAGAACTCCCCTACTCCGATGGTTACACGAGTAAACTCTTTTCGTTACGTAATCAAATTTTTGTTTGAACTTTTAATTCATGCTCCATTTTAACGAGAAGGTTTTCCTCAGGACTCCTAGAAAACAGATTTTAATCTGAAAAACATTTTAATGTGAACATGATTGTAACTTTATGAAGTTACAACCATGTTTTTTGAAGTCATAGAGCCACTGATTTAAGTGTATGTTAAGGGCAATTTTTGTCTGAAAGGTAAGCATCCCACCTGACTAAGATTTTTTGCGCATTTAATTTCAAGTATTGTTCAACTTCAGATTTCATGATTTTTCAATCTAGGAAACATTTTCTCTGTTCAATTTGCTCTAAAACCAAGGTAAAACATGATGTAACCGCTTCGATGTTTCACTGTCCGTTATTTTTCCTTCCTGAAACATTCTTTACATTAACATATTCCAAAAATTCAATTTTTGGTCATTACTCTAGAGAACAATTTACAACGAAAATGATGTTTTATTCAAGTTGGTTTAAACAAAACAAATGCGGTGAGCTATATGTGAAAGAGACATTCGTCTTGTTCGATTTCGATTCAATCCATTGCTACTTATTTTGCGCTGTATTATTCAGTACTTTTGCTGATACTCAGTGTGTGTAAAGTTTTGAACATGTCTTTCAACAAAAGGCTGAAATTTAAAGTAACCTGCATGATAAGATTCAGTTTAAATTCCCTAAACGTTCATGCAAACTCTTTGTCATACGTAAATGTTGAAACTTTCAATACCAGATGGTACCGTAGCTTAAAGATTACTAGAAATTTTCAAATAGTCCCGTTAATATTCCCCTTTTGTATTCCCGTCTCACAGAGCTCACAACTCTAAAGCAGCCATCTTGTTCATGTTTTATTCATGTTTAAACTACTTTTACAGCCCTGAAAGTTAATATACACATTTATTATTAATTGCGTTTAGTCATAGAGTATATTAACTCGTTCAATATAAATTGCCTCTATAGTTCTCGATGTAAATTTTATCTCTTCTTAATAATTGCCTTCACAGTAATTCAAGTATATTAAGTCTTTCAGTATTAATGGCTTATATTGTCTATGATGTACGTAAACTTTCTTATTACTTATGACCTTCGAAGTCCAGGAAGTATATCAAGTTTCTCATCTTTAATTGCCTTCACAACACTAAGGGTATCTTAATTTTATTATTATTAGTTGCCTTTGCAACACTGGAAAGATGTATTTCTTTACTATTAATTGCCTCCTCAGCGCTGGAAACCTGATGCATTTTGTTATCATGCATTGCTGCCTCAGCGCTTGAGACATAAAAACATTCTTTTCACTGGTCGCTTCCACCACACTGGAAGAATATAAACTTTCACATTATTAATTAACTTCAGAGCACCTGAACTACAGAGTATAGATTGCTCAACCAAGACCTGTATAATTTGTTCAGGACCTGCAAGAAACTGCTTCCGCGTCTGCAGTAGCTCAATCAGGTGCAGAACACGTGCGATGAATATTTTTTCAGGCATTCGAGAGCCTGAAAATCGAGCTCAGTTTCCCTGTATTTGCTGCCATGAGTTGCTTGTGACATGGAGGGGCAACGATCGATCCTGTTTTGGACGACCCGAGCACGATTTCATACGAGACCGGGTAAATTTTGGAAGTTGACGAATGTTATTTTTGACTCAGACGGGACCTTCTCTACAAATTTTTTGCACATCGAGCTTTACTGCAAGACTTGCATCTTGTTCTCACCGTCACGCGACTATTTTACCTCAGTATTTATGCCATTGGTCACTCATTTTTATGGAGCAGTTGTACTCCAAACTTTTATATTTTGTGGTGATGATAAGACATACTTCGCTCTTGCTTATCCTCTAATTTTCGTGTTCATCATCATATGTGTTCATAGTTATTACCATTCAAAAATTTCTTTCAGCGGGGAAGAAAACTAAACATGGAAGTAATTTGCAGTTGTGTTACGAATTATTCTCTGAATGAACAAATAGGAATAAGACTTAAAAGCAGATCACTACTTCACTTTTGTGGTACGTATGAGGTGCTGAGTTCCGACGTAAACAGCGTTATTATGATAGTAATCAGACTGCTGGTGGAACACTCGCTTTAAGTTAATTTATTTACGAGCATACAAACTAGTTTCAACTTCAGCCGTAGCTTTTCCCCCAGTCATTTTAACGGTAGACAGGACTGTACTGCATATTATTAAGCTCATAGCGGTATAAACCTCACCACCATAACCCTGACAGCTGATAACAACTCTAGATAATAGCGGAACAAACCTCATCTCCATCACCTTGACAGCTGATAACAACCCTATATGATAGCGGTACAGACCTCACCTCAGTTTCCCTGACAGGTGATAACAACCCTACACCAGCGGAACAAACATCACCTCCATTACGTCGACGATTGACAACAAATGCATTAAGTAGGATACTCGCTACTCATCCTACTGTTCAAGCAGATCTTTATAAAAATAAATATCAATTATCTACCTCAATAATTTAACGATTTAGCAAAACAAACGATGTAATATCAGAAATGAATGAATATCTTTACAAAAGAATAACTGAAGAAATAAAAATTCATGAAATCAGTAGTGGGAGGTTGCTGGTGTCGGTAGGAGCGACACATCTTGTGTCGTTGCAAATGAGAAACTTTTAAAGCACAAATCTTCAGAATAAAATCATTAGTGAAAAACATGGCTTTCACACAACAGATCCGGAGTTTCAGCAGTGACGGTAATGTATAAGAAGAACAAATGAATAAAAATTTTTCACTAAGGTGCACTTCAATCATTTTCTGATACTAAATGCAAGTTATGTGTAATTGTGGTACATTCGAATAAACAATAGAATAACAAAAACAGTTGTTGTCACTAGGTTATGATTTCAACCTGATATGATTTAAAAAATTGTGCAGTGAAAAAATATTTTTGAACCATCATAATTATTAACAAGTAGCATTTAGTATTAAATAAACTGTACGCCAAATAACGTTTAAGAGGAATCAGTGCGGTCTATCTTTTAGTATTCGAAAGCTCAGTAAAAATTTTTTTTAATGATTCGAAACAGCCTCATAAAAGAGCAGTTGAGGCATGAGGTGAGACGGCCTCATAGAATAGCAGTTGAGGAGTGACACTCAACACCCTCATTAAGAGCTGAGAAATTACAATAACTGCACTAGCCAGAATTATGCGACCCATTTAGTTCAGAAAAGCAGCTCAGCAGCGACAGTATTGCGACAGTCTCCATGCAGTTCCGTCATGTTCCCGTTACGTGGACGCAGATAGTGACGCTGTTAGGACCTCAAATAGTGAAGCATTTATGACGGCAAATAGTGCGCAGTCTACTATCGATGACATTTAATTTCTTGCAGTTAAGTAATCATGACTTCAATTACATGCCCTAAAGTCAAACTGAATTTGCTTACGTGTATTCAAGTAGTTAACAAACACAACTACATATTCTCAGGTAATGATGACCTTATTCACGCGCAGTGAAGTAGTTATGATTTTAATTACCTACAGTCAAGTAATCATGACCCCCAATAGCATGCAAAAATGACGACTTACATATGAGTAATAAAGACCTAGGTTACCTACAGTCAAGTAATTATGACCCCCAATAGCATGCAAAAATGATGACTCGCATATGAATAATGAAGCCTTTCGGCTACCCACAGTCAAGTATAGCAGCCTAATTTGTGTGCAGTCGAAACTGTTTGATAGACAGCGGAAGAAAGACAAGATTTTATAATATACATAATTATTGATCCTTCGAAATGACTGTCAGATTATTTTTAAAAACACTCCAGATGAGGGTAATAATTTTACCTGTCATCAACATCGAAATTTACATTTTGGATTACGTACTCGAGTGTCTGGGTCAAATACAAATATGCATCCCTTCTCAAACTGTGTTGCTACGCGACAGATAATGGCATTTGAGCGATTGTTTTGCATGTGCAGTTCTTTAATTGTTACAATGAACTTCAGATTACAGTATCGTTCTACTGAGGGCAAAATGAGACAATTTTGGCAGAAAACTCATTTACTTAGGTAGAATCAAACATGATTTGTTTACTTAATTGACACTACTGTCTTCTAACAGGTGCAGTTGAACGCACCATGCACTCATCAATTTACAAAGACGGTGGTGAAGTGATTCAATTCTAAACTGAATACTGGCGACGTTTTGTGTTTCAAGATTAAGGCAAGAAATCAACGAAGTTAAGATGAAATGCTACGGAAATTTGATCCCGAACGTGAAGCTCGTGATTATGCAATGAAAATATCTCAACGAAGACAGAAATATGATGGAGAGGTCAAAGTGTTAATATAAAAAGTTGCTCAGTTTTGTCGGTTACTCAAACGTATGTGGAATAAAGCATGTGAAATGCTACACTCAAAGTTTCTCCGGACAAATTTGTGGGACGAGTTTTTCCTCATCGTAAACCACGTGTGCATGGGGCTGCTTTGCGATAGAATATTGAAACAGCAGAAAATTTTTCGCTGTCTCTTCTTTCCCAAAAGCCTGCTGTCAATTGCGACACATTTGCAAGACATTTTTTTCTCCGGTTTCTTCGTTGTTCCGGTGCAAGAAGTTAGAATAGATTTTGACGCCTCCTCTTAAGTTGACTATGTAATTATTTTCACATCGTGTAGCACTGGAAGTCTACTGTTAAAGTTAAAGTCAAGTCCACAAAGTTAAAAGATCAATTCAATCAGAGTAGTAATCAGATGAATGTAAAAAACAGGAATTTTAATTGAAATATGAAGAGTAGGAAAACAAATGAGTAGAAACTCATCTGTGGACATCAGCGTTTTTAACACTAGACGTGCTCTCACTCAGGCACATATTCTCAAAGTCGAGATTTGTGAGGTTTCCATGTTACTATGTGTATACCAAACCTTTCGTATCGCTGTTTTTTGCGAGCTAAATTTGGCAGAACAAACAAATGAGTTGAAAAACCAACAACGTAACCTCAAATTTGTGTTTTTAAAGTTTCTCAACAGTGAAAAAAATAAGCGCATAAGTAAAAGGAATTCAGAATTCATGAGGGAAGGCTGATTGACTGCTGTCAGACGTAATATCATTCGGTCACACCAGAGCTCATGTGTATTGACGCAGAGCGAAGAGCGAACTGGGCAGTTCAGGGAGTACGCTTTAGGACATTGATGAATAACTCCAGAGGCGCGGCGAACATTGTGGTATTAAAGCTCAATAAAATTGAAGCATACATGGCGTACGATGAATTATATGAACATTTAAGCAAAGAGGCATAACAGAAGAGGGTCTAAGCCGTCGAAACTATAAGCAACGCATCGCATGTGAGAAAAAAATGCAATTTTTCTTTATTTTGGAGTAAATTTCTATTATTGGGCTGCCCAAAACACGTGTACAACTATCCGAGTGCCAGTGTTTATGGTGATGCAAGTGTATCGTATCATAATCTCATCTTCGGGTCCACAGTCACAGGCGTTCGGCCTCAGCCTCTTTCTCAAGCTTTCTCACCAAGTTATCTCATTCATAGCTTGAGGACTGGCCCCTATTTAATTAACCACTGTGCTCGCTTTTTTTAATTTTTGAGGGAGGCACACGCACAAAATGTACACGGGATAGAATCACGCACAATTAATCATCGGAAAGATCCATAACCGCGACGCCGACCAAGAAATATAATTTAATATTTGAGATGCGATCGAAAGCGACATGACAAATATTCAGCACATTCTTAGATCCACTTCTTACATCTGGAGACAAATACTGATTGCTGTTATGGAATTACTAAAGTTGAGGGATAAATATGATCACTCGTTGACACAACACGTTGCACAAGTTCAGCTGTCTAACATAGTGTCGATGAGCACTGCTCTATTAGGCCGCAGCTGTGTGCTGTCCATGAGTAACAAATCAACTCTATCCCATAATAGTCGTTTAATTATGCGTGTCCCTCGCGTGTTGAGCGAAAACTACATGCCTTCAAGTAATTATCTCTAGCAGTAAAATTGATTTGAGTTCATCTAGCACAATCGAGTTCCTAGCAATCTTAGGCAACCATGATCAATAAAGCCGTAACGAGGCCTCCGGAATATTAATTTCCCTCATAGGTCTGCATCTCAACAACAGGCTTTTTAATTGAAAGAGTTTTTAATAGTTCTATCCAAATTTGACGTGGATCCTTTAATGAAGAGAATGCATCCCTGAATCGTTACGACGCAATCGAGAAAAGGAAAGGGGCATAAGAAGTAATTGTGTCTCATCACGATGGACCTTTCATTAAGAACGGCTATGAGTATTAGAAAACAGTGACATCCAATGAGAGAATTAGCTGTAGTAGTTACGAAAGGAATAGCATTGTTTTATATGAATTGCCTGACTAAATGGAAGACAAAGTCATTCCGTAGCAGCGTCAGGAACATAGTAATGAGTTCAGAGATGTTGGAATGAGCGTTTAATATATCTGTATTAATAGAAAGCATTTATATCCCTAGAAACTTTTACTCTGCTCCCATTTTGCAAGTTTAAATATTATGGAAGTTCACCTGCAGAATTGTGCAATTGATTATTAAGATTTAGCCTCAGAAAAGCAAGTACACTTACTAAAGAAAAGTTTCGTCAGTAAATTTTAGCACAACGAAGGTTCAAAGAAAAATACCTCATTTTCTCAGGACTGGGCGGAAAGTGGAGTTTCTAGCAGTAGTGGAAGTAAGAACAGGAGGCTACTAGCATTTTAGGAGCAAAGTCTATCACGCCACGAATAAGCTTCCTAGGGTTGATCTCTTTTACCCAACACTAGATTCCGAATTAAAAATTTCCCAAATTCTCAGGACCAACACAATTTTCAACACTAAAACGCTCATTGAAAAGTAACATTTAAGACAATATAGAGCATAAAATACTAGATATGAATGAAGATTAATTTTATCCAGCTCATTGGGGTGAAACATTTGCCTTTTTCACATGTTATAGATAGATGGGTTCGCTCTGCCGATTCTTCTTAAAAGCCATATTGATGGGGTTTTTAAATTACGATACAGTGTTCACTTAAAATCTTTCTTTTCGCTACCTTTTTTCCTGGTGAATTTGGTAGGTTTGATAAGTTCCGTCTGTAAGACACGGTCGTATAAAATCACTTTTCATAATACGAGTAGTATGAATGAATAGCCCCATCATCAAGGGCAAGTTTCGTTACTAGTTGCGTGTTTCGTTCCTGGTGTAACCTTAGAATTTTTGTGTGTTGCGCACCGGGTTCTTTGTTATCACTTTTACTGATGTTGACGCACCAAAGTCGACTGCTGGGCGCTGTGCAGATATTACAATAAATTAAAGCTTCTGGTTTCATATTTTTCAGGTCATGAATTAACCCAATTGTACATATCAGAAATAACGTGAGAACTTTGTGTTCAGTTGTTTATGATAAAAATGCTAAACGTGAGGTGCAGAAACGTGAAATGTTAAAACAGTTTAATCTTTTCCTACAATTTTCCGGTAATAGAAAGAATGCCAGAAGAAGAAAAAAGTGTTCCAAATGGTACGGTACGACAGGACGGAAACAACAGTGCTGAGTAATGTTTATATAACCTGTGCATTTTGTTGGGTAAATTCATGAGCACCGTTTGGAAGTCCAACCCAAGTGGAATTTACAATGGAAATATTGGAATGAGTATTCTTTTTCTCCTGAAAGTTTTTCAGACCAGGAGTGCGAAAAAATTTGAGAGATTTTTTTTCTCGGAGTGGATGGAGAGATTTTGATTAATGTAAGAATGAAGGAAGATGTATCTTGTTTTGTTTAGAATTGAAATCAATCGATAAATTCAATCAAAGCAACCGAATGTGTTAATGCTATTCAGGGCGGTTATTGTGATTTTTCTAACTTTTTGAGGTAAACCCCCAACTATTTGAAAATTGTATGCCTTCCTCACCTTCAAGTACTAAATACACGCCTTCAATTCGACTGTACGTATTGTTATATAGTGATTAAATCGCAATAATTCAAGAACCTTTCTTTAGTTCCAAACTTAGACCACAACACCTTGCTCTCACCACACACCTGAGCACTCCTCACTCACCTGAGTGATAAAGGCGTCCATACTCTTGTTTTCGCTGTCAGATCGCCCGACGAAGAAGCCGTCGCCATTCACCGGCCAGATCAGCTCGAACCAAAGGGACGCCACGACGGTTCCATCTATGTACAGCTGGTAATTGGACTGCGGTCCCGCCGCCTCGTAGGTCACGCACAGGTGGTACCAACTAGTTCGGGGGACAAAACCAATGATTGCATGGTATCACACGTTAACCATGGTTGGTAAGACTGGTTCATGGCAAGCTGCGTCAACAGAGTTGATACCGTGTGAGACACGCAGTTTTGGGCGAAGTATACAATGTAAAGGATTTAGTCCTATCTCCAAGTTTGATGGGACTTCAGAAATGATCTGTTGAACATTTATTAAAAATGGCGGATCTTACACATACCCGTTCGATATCATGACTCGTTTATGTGTGATGCTCATCAAAACTTTGAAGCTTCCACCTGGCGTGTTAAAAACTAATACGAGTTGGCAGATGAGAGGCTCGTGAATATCGAAGAGCCTTAAGTTTAATTTTAATGATTTTTAACCTGAAATGAGTCCAATAGTGGTGAATTGTTTCTTCCATGTTTTTGAAGTTAAATCTTACACTTCTTGTCTGCAAAACACTGGTTAATGGCCGTAGTTAGATTGGTAAGACGATGTGAAATGTAGTCTTAGAATAATCAGGAGACTTGAGCCCATTCTCATTAAATTTTCGTCACTGCTGAAAAGAGGCTCGAAAAAGTTAAAGAGAATGAAGTGTAAAATTTTTAAATTATTCCAAGAAATAAGCATAGCGATAAAACTTTTAACTGGTGATGAAACAGATTATTGTCCGTGAATTTTAAAACATTCTTAAAAACTTGAAAACGAAGAAAACTCCAAGGTACTTTATCATATTTAATTGGAAAACGTTTCGGAGTCCAGCTCCATCATCAGTTCAAAAATACAATTCATTATGTCTGCAATAAAAGAAGAAACAAAAATGTTGTAGACAGTCATTAAAACAGATCACGAAAACAAAAACAAAAATAAATGCATGTTATAAAAAAAGACAAAATTGCTATTTAGTTACTATTTGCAATGGGTATGAACAATCGGTATTGTTGAGGGCCGGTTTGCGTTTAAAAATATGTAACGACTCAAATATGAAATGACCTTAGGATTTTAGAGTCGTAACATATTTTCAAACGCAAACCGGCCCTCAACAATACCGATTGTTCATACCCATTGCAAATAGTAACTAAATAGCAATTTTGTCTTTTTTTTACAACATGCATTTATTTTTGTTTTTGTTTTCGTGATCTGTTTTAATGACTGTCTACAACATTTTTGTTTCTTCTTTTATTGCAGACATAATGAATTGTATTTTTGAACTGAGGATGGAGCTGGGCTCCATAGAACTTTCCAATTAAAAATGATAAAGTTCCTGGGAATTTTCTTCGTTTTCAAGTTTTTAATCAAGTTGCGACTTAAGCAAACTACTGACCCGTTCAGATACATTAAAACATTCTGTGTTAAGCATAAAGCAGAAAAGTAGAATGCTGTGTTGCGCTGCAAAAATCTAATTATATAGTAACTTGAAACGCTACCCTAAGAACTTTACATCAGAAGAAGAGAATAGATTAGTATGAGTTTTCAAGAGAATCGAACGGTTTTGCCCTATGAAATACTCAAAAATTGATAAAAAATACTTCATGAGTGAAATAAGCTCTGAGGTATACACAACATGTTTATAACATTTGAATAGACATTTATTGCCAAAAATTTTTGGGGAATTTAATCATTCCCCTCTCCTCCCCCCTCACCCCCAAATGACGTTTCTACGTGAAAGAGGATGGGTTTAGGAGCATTTTCAGGCAATAATCTCATTTTCGGTGTTTAGTGCCAATAAACCGTTCGATTCCCTTAAACATGTATGTTGTTCCCTTTATAAAACAAATGAAGTTTGTTTCCGTCACAGCTAGCCCAATTTCAGCAGTTACTTCTCGCATCTTTTATATCTCAAGGCATTTATTAAGATAGAAACTTCAGCGTAGCTCCAACTGTGCTGGCAAAATTCACTTAAATAACCTCTCCATGCTTAATGAGAATTTCAATCGTAAGACACAAATTACACACATCTCTTAGAAGCTCCAATTTTCAATCCATGCTTCGAATATTCAACCCACTTTCATGAACCACATACTCACATACACCAGAACAACGCTTATATTCAGTAGACCATAATGAGCCACATACTGAATAAGAAAGAAAGAAAATAAAGGATCCCTGATCATATCATCCAAACAAGCCTGATACATATCATCTTGTAAATAAAAACACCAAGGTTGCTACTCTCAAAGTCAATATTGCTAAAATTATTTATTGCTGATAAAAGGTAAACGTTTCGAGCACCAGGCTCATCATCAGTACAAATTTGTCTGTAACGGACAAAACGGAGATGAATAGATAAAAATATACGGGAAATAAACACAGAATTAAAAAAACACTACTACTACTAAAATCAAGGGGAAACTATGTACAAAGGGTGGGCACTATTGGTCTCATTAAGAGGCGGCCTAAGTTTAAAAATGTATGACTCTAAAATTCTTAAATCATTCTGGTGGTTGGCTGAAGCTAAAATGGTAAAATTACAGCACTGTACACTGGAGCCACACTGTTCACTTTGGAGGCGAACCGACGAATGAGGGGGATGGGCAAGAATCCCCCCAGTCCGGCTACTACGTCCAGCATGCTCCGCTACTCTGAC
>JACJUY010009691.1:0-14493 GCA_014220935.1 Platorchestia sp. MABIK | reverse complement strand
TTTATTTATTACCACTGAAACGAAAGCAGCATCAGTTTTGGAGGTATTGGAGGTATTCGATTTGTTTCAGTATAAAGTTTGTAAGCACAGAGTTTTCAGGCAAAGTACTCTGAAACTTACAAATCTGAATGAACAGTTAGTGAGTCGAGGTTATGATGAGAGTAGCTGTCAAGAGAAAAAAATCTAAAATGACTTGTCTTATGCTGGCAGTTATAGATGAAAAACGAAGGAGAACTGTCTTTTTCAACGTTAAGCTTCATTGTTTTAAAGTTTGTCTTTGCTGTAAATTGAGGCTCTCATACCGACGGCTGTATTCGGCACCTCTAGACAAAGAGAAGAATTCAGCTTGTCTTCAGGTCATCTTGACGTTTTCTCATTGGACAGGAATTGTGGTTTCAGTTTCTGACTGAACCCTTAGTCAAGACACATGCTCAAAAGAGAGGCCAAATTTATAAATCTACAGCGAACAATTGTGTGCAACAAAGCCTGTTTCGAAACTCATCACACTTCCGGATAACATCGATCCTACAACTATCAAAATCTTTATTTTGAAATGTAGGAAAAAATTTGATGTACCATGACATGACTGAGAACTACAACAAAGTTCTCGGTCAGAGAGTAATGTAGCAGTTTTTTGATAATCAGGGGTTCAACTATACACATTTCACACTAGAAAAGTTTTCAAACTTGTTGCAATTCAAATCAAAGATAATTTTTTTTTCTCAGGGTATTACCGCAGCGAAAACGCAATTTAAAAATGTTATCGTAAATGTTAGTCACGTTCAAAGCCTGCATGACTCACCAATCCTGAACCTGTCGCTGCTTTGGTCGGAGCTCAGGCGGAGCTGCATGAACGGGTCGCGGCCTTTGAAGGACTTGATGTACACCCGCCCGCACGCGGTCACCGACTCCAGGATCTTGTCGACGGGCACGTGCCCCAGGTACCGAGCTGACGCCATGTCTTCGCTGAACTCCAGCACCGTCACCTCGGTTGGAGCTGGAAAAAAATATACTTTTCTCAAAACCTAATTTGTGAAAGTAGGCGATACGCGATATTTTAGCAGATCTATGGCGAGTTAACACACTACGTGTACGCCGTACTTGTGTGTGTTGAGCAGGAAATTTATCGAAGAAATATTTTGAGCTCAGATCTTGTTGTCAGTCGGCGAAGTTGCAAGGTTGTGATGCACGCCTAACATTTGTAATGGAACATTTTCATTTTCTACCATTATAGGAGAAAATCTACACTAATGGAGAACCAAGTGAGGGCAGGGTTATAAATGATCGTACATCCTCATGCAGGAAAATAATAACCTCTGAATTTGTTTGCATTCAAATCACGGGTATCTTGCGCTGCAAGGCTGCCGAGGATGATACAGGTAGTGTTACAAAGTTAACTTCACATAAAATTGAACAATTTGATCATGATTTTTAAGAACTAATTCAGCCGACAATTTATGTCTTCATTCAAAAATAATGCAACTTGGGATGAAACAGTGACAAACGCTGGTTCTATCAATATTTGTTTAAAAAATCGACAATAATCACATTGCTTTTATCAAGTTGCAAAGTTATAACAAGGAATTGACAGCTAAGGATTTACGAGTGCACGTAACTAGTGCACGAGTGCACTAGTTACGATTTACGAGTGCACGTAACTAGTGCACGAGTGCACTAGTTACGATTTACGAGTGCACGTAATGCTCCAAGATGCCTTACCTTCGCAGAGAATTAATGGAGTCGTCATCAGCAGTGGTAGCAGATAGAGTAAATGAAAAACAATCATCTCGCAGAGTTCTTGTGTCTTTAAACTCCAGTCAATGCGTACAATATGGACTCTAATGGCATGAAAAAGGAAAACGAATTTTGTCACACATTAATAAAACAACTGCAGAAGCCAAATTTATTGAAATTTGTCTTCTAACGCTTAGCAATGCTAGTACGACCCCAGTCTAACGTTTTCGCCGCCTGCATGCTCCGGCGAACAAGTTAGACTGGGATTTACACATGCTTCTTTGAACGCTCTCTAACCTTATAAGCTGATAAAAAACTTTCTCGCAAATTCATAATAAAAAATTAATTCACATAGCAGTTTGGAAATTACATCGTCAATTAGTCATATATACACAGTAGGTGACAGCAACAATTTGGATTGCTTGCCTTATTGCAAATAGCGTCTTCCCACATACAAATAAAACTCTTCAACTTTCAGCCGCAGCTGAATGTAATTTTATTATAGAGCTATCACTATATTGCTAGTATTCAACTCGAGAAGAACGGCTGCCTGTACGTTGACATCCAATTTAGAATGGAACACAGCTGTAACTATACTTGTATTACTCCACATCCATAGTAAAGTGTCTTTGTTGCTAAATAACACACATCAGCTAACAATGACTCATGGTTGTCTATGGTTAAAAATCCTTCATCTACGGAGATTTAAATTATGCAGCTATGTTTCACTTCTTACATACAAGTGAGGGGAATATTAGAGAAAACGTGTGCTTTACAGATCATCAATACATTTGACACGAAAAAGTTCTTCATTACATTAGTTACATTGGTTTTATTAGGTTTTCATTTTATCAGAAACGTTTTTCTAGCGACACTGCAGCCCACAAAAGGATGTTCTTCAATGCAGGCGTTATAAAGAGTCAGTCATAAAATTGGAGGACTATGTCGTGTACTCGGCCTTGATGTTCAGAGGAGGTGTAATTATTATACAAGCTGTCTCATTGAACGTCTGCCCAGTGTTCGTTAGTTGCATTAGTTAAATTGTCTCTTGATTGTCGCCGACACGTTTGTAGGCAAGCGTTATTGACTTTTCATTCATTCTAGCCTATCATTAAAGAATCGCGTTCTAATGTGTTTTAAAGCGCTTCATTTGTCAAGAGACTTTCAACAGCAATACCAGTGAACTCTAAGACTCTCTAGGAGAGGGAAAATGACTGAAAGTAGCCGCTGGCAGCTGAGTAAAGAGAGCTCGTCCCTCTGTAAGCCCTGAACAAAGCAGGCATTGGAAACGTGTGTATTCTGTGAGACATGTTTACCCATTTATTACCTCTTCAATAGTTTCTGCGTGCGCTTTGCAGCCATCACAAGGGTATAAGCCATAACAATCTGCTGCAATTGAAGAACCACATGATGTACCGAATCATTCATTTAAAAAAGTTAGTTATATTATCAATCCTATATGCATGTGAAACTTAGACAGAATATCATCCACTTTACAATAGCGCGCGCTTGTTGCATGCTTGCTTTTTTATTTGGTTGATCCGTCTGCCTGTAACGCTCTTAATAATCGTATCTCTTATAACGAGCTACACCAGCGCAAAAGTACAAGAATATTTTTGTCGAGGGTACTATTACTATGGATATTTTTTGTCTTTCTCATCCGGAAGACTTATCTAAAGAAAATATCAAAGCCCGGCATTTTTGACGGGCTGTGAGCTCTAGCATTCTATAAATTAGACACTCAGTGCGAGCTGGGCAGATTGAAATATACATATATCTTATGTTTCTAAAAACACACTATTGTCTGCCTGATTTTTTCTTCCTAATTCTTAGACAATGTATAACTTCCAAAGAAGGTCCGAATTTCGCATATTTCGAGTAGATAAATATTTGATACATGAAGTATTAAATGTATGTATATTTTGAAATGGGTTGGAAACTTTTGTTCACGTATTTGTGGTACATGTTCCTATATTTTTTTTTCTCCTAATTATTTGTGGGTTTCAGAAATAATATTACCCTTTTAATAGTTCCGTGTTAGTGGGAGCTCTCTTCAATGATGCGAAGTTTACCTACCTCTGATGAGCTGAAACATCCCCACACCGTGATTGAGCCACCTCCAAATTTAACAGCGGGTGTGGTGCACTTTGGTTTATACTCTTCGTTTTGTTGCCTCCAAACATGGTTTGTGCTGTATCTCCCAAATAGTTCGATTTTGGTTTCATCTGACCACAGTACTGAGTTCCAAAACCCTACTGGCTTGTTCAAATGGTCTTTGGCATACTTCAGCCTGGCCTTGAGGTTTCTGGAGAAGAGGTGTCCTACGAGGGGTGCATGTGCGAAGATCATATCACTGCGAGTGCCCTGATGATCGTGTGTTTTTGCTGGCTTTGATTCCAGATGCCTTGAGATCGTCCTTCAATTCTTCACGAGTAGTTTGAGGCCTCTGCACTACTGTTCGGACCAATTTTCAAACAGAACGGTCGTTAATCGTTCGTGAACGGCCAGTTCGAAGCTTGCAGAGAGTCGTATTCCGGCATTTCCACTCACGTATTATGGTTCCAACCGAGGCTATAGGAACACACAGTTGTGCACATGTCTTCCGATATCCCAAACCTTCATTATGGAGCTCCATAATACGTTCGCGGAGGTCGTAGCTGATGTCCTTATTCTTACCGACGCTTACTTTTCAGAACGAGAGATGCTGTACCAATGACACGTTATTGGAGATGAATGCTGACGAAGGCTCGATTGCCAAATAGTAGAATGTATTGTAACATTGTGGAATAATCCTTCAATAATGTTTATGTGAAATGTTGAGAAAAATTTGTGGTATGGTAAACTTTTGTTCACGTATTTCTTAGACATGTTCCTATATATTTTTTCTATTAATTATTTGTGGGTTTTAGATTCATCATTAACTTTTTCAAAATATTGTTTATTTGTAGTCCTATTTTTGTAGTTGTACGTGGTCTAGAAATGTGAAATCTGGCGATTCAATCGACGTGTTGTATTATTTTGCCCCCACTGTAAATGTACCGCAATGTGTTTGCAAGAGTAGGAGCAAATTTTGATCTCTCTTTGAATTCGATCAAAAACGTCTCGTCAGCGTCACTGCCGAGTGATGTTTGACTTTGTTAGGAGACTGAAAACGTCGGTTGAGAGGAAGAAATTCTTGCTTTAGCCACGACAAGAATAAGTGTTGGACTGTCTCTTTTCTCAATCTTATTCGCATATAGGACGTGGTTTGCGAATATCTCCAAAACGCAAAAATAGAACAGTCGCTTTGATGCCAGTCCCAGCCTAACAAGGACTCTTGTGAAGCAGGAGCCAAGATAAACTTAAAGCCTTCAACATGATGGAGGCCACATCTGTCTTGTTTTATTCTCAGCTTATTTGAGCCAATCTAAAACAGAACCCACGTCCTACTTCAATGACCGGCTATTCCCTAGGGAACATCGAAATTATAACTAAGAAACTTACCCACCTCACTTTGTTCCTCTGAGACTCATAACTGTGTCTTCGAGAAACTCCTTTCTAGTGTTCATCAATTATATTTAGTTGTGTTTCAAATCCAGCCTAAAGTGGAAGGTGCGCATGACATCGACACATACCGTTGTTTTTGAATGCTGCCTGAAAATATTCACATCATAAATTTACTTTTGTGCAACTCACTAGTGAAAATACTGAAGATTCTTTACATATCAAATGAAAAGATCCCAATAATTCGTTAATGATAATTTTTCATTGATTTTGGAACCTCACCAGTGTCAGTGAAGAATTTCCTATTTCGTTCCATGTCAAAGATTGCTTCGGACAATTTGCTACAGGCGACGGGCCTCAAGCCCAAAGGTCTTAAGTTTGAAATTTAGTGTAGGCTAAAGTTTGAAACAAAAAATTTCAAACATGAAGATGTAAATCGCGCAGCATGACTTAGCAGCTGAAGACCAGAAAACGAATTCTCGGCGCAGGAAGCGACAAATGCAACACCATTTTACTCGCTGGCAGTCCTGACCGTAGCAAAATGACAGCATTCGCTGACAGCCGTATGAAATCATACTATTCTAAGCCTAACACCTTAAATGTTTACATAGGGGAGACAAAAATCTATGAAGCCTTTATCGGAAATGTTGTGGTCGTTTACCCTATAAAATCTAAAGCTCAGTGTAATTTTAGCTCATTCAATGATGAAAGAAATGTTCGGAATACGCGAAAAATTTAGTAAGATCATGCTTAAACGTACTAAGAATTCGGTACCGGTATTGCATTAAAACGACAACCTATTGCTACATCGTTCGATCAAGCAACTGAAAGAAATAAAATCCTCTTACCCAAATTTCGTAGACTTTTGATGTTAAAAATAATCGTATTGGAGTATAAACGAAATGTTCGTGAACAATTCCACAGATTTTTATGAGAAATACTCTATTTCATATATTTGACCCAATCTTTGAAGATTTTTCGATAACCTGCTCCCATTATATAATTCAGGCAATCAATTCTAATTTTGAAAAATTACGAAACTTTACTTGCACAAAAATAATTGAAATAATTTGGAATTCATTTGAGTTTTATGGGCTCTCTTTCGAAATGACTTTTACCGAAATGTAAACAGAATATTGAATTGAAATTTCATAAAATATATCAAAGAAGAGAAATATTGAACATGATATCCGTGGACACGTTGTTTAAACTGCTCATGTTTAAAAGTAGGGTAACCGAAATTTTTGACCTGCCTTTGAATAATATGTGCATAAATGAATTGATTAAAATTCTGTAGATTTTATAGCTGATCTCGAAAACTTTAATCCCGCACCTTATTACGCTAAATGTTAAAGAAATATGTATGTTGTATCTCTCCCATGTCCAATAATTGGGATAAATTTTTCACTAATGTTCAAATAAACTTTCTTTACTCGTGCAATACGATTTATTTTTAATCATAATCAAAATTTTATGCATTTTTCTAATAAATATTGCGATAGACATATTTTTTTTAAATGAAACGTTTTTTATTACATTATGGTGAGCGAACTTATTGTGAGTTTTTCTTCATAATACGGCGAAGTTAGAAATAAATTCGGAATTTGGAATACCAGCAACCGCAAAGCTGCAATGTTATACAAAAAGAAACTACTCTACAACTACGTGCATCGGTATTTGTTCCATCAATAGAATCATACATGGAAAAAACATACAAATTCTCATTCACTGTTTTTTCTCTATTTTTGGTATAAATGAAGCTCTACATCTATTTTCCATTATCTACAAAATATAATAAAAAACTCAATCTAAAAAAATCGTTATATTAGGCGAAAGAACAGTACTGCTAGCACAAATACTCAGGCTGTTCTCCTGATCTCGCGTGCCGAGACTCGATGCTACCTCCTTCTCTCAGAGCTCGCCGTGCACTGCAGCTCACACCTCCAGCGCCGGCCTCAGGCCTACCATGCCCGGCCTCTCATCGGTGCCCCTGGCGAGCTGCACATTTTGGTGGCATGAGACTCGGGTATCAGTAATAAACACTCAACGCTTAAGTGTTTAATTTTTCCATATTTTCACATGAAGAAGGACTTTATAAATATAAATAGAGATACTCGTGTATTATATATACGTACTAATCTAGCGACTAGCATTTAAACTATAAGTAAAGTTTTTCTTTATTAACTCTCAACTTGTAACGTTACTCAACACGTCATTTCATTTCATTATTGTTAAGAATTTAGAATTTTTAAAAGAAATATACATTTTTTATGTGATTCAAAGCAGTTCTATAAGGAATTTAGTTCAAATTTGTTTTGTTCGTACGAGAAAATATTTATGAAGTTCTCTCATTTTGACTCTAGTTTTGAAAATGAATTATTCATAAACTCTTTCAACATTATTCCCTGTTCCTGATGTCACACAAGACAAGGCTCGCATGTCAATGTTCGTGCAGACTCTCAAAGCGTTTCACTCCATTGAGTTCATCTTTATATTGCTTTGATAACATTCATTAATAAACATCATCAAACGTAAAATAACGTGCTAAGGAATACATTTGTGCGATTTTCTCTCAGTCTTATGTACAAGCATTGACATGGGCTGTCATAGCGCCCATATATGTTTATTAACTAAAGACCTATTTGTTGAAATATTTAAAAAACGAAGTAATTTTTTTCTTGAATCCTAGATTCTCATAATATCTATGTACCGTACACATATGTGTACATTCGAGAACTTGGGAAACAGTCCTTCCTTTATACATGTTTGGTTAAAAATAATGTCGATTTTTGTTTATACACGTTTTTATTTATTTTATGTAAAAACTTGTATGAACAAATATCGACATTATTTTTAAATAAACATTTACATACATATATGAAGGGAGCTTAAGGTATCAGAGGACAACTTACGCATTTTTAGAATAACAGAAAATGAAACGGTTCATCGTTGAAATTTAAAATTTCTTGTAACAAAACAAATAAATACACTTGCGATTAACTTACGTTTTATTCTATATGTCTTCCTTCGGCTTCTTTTACCGGCTCAATTCAAGTACGAAAGCGACTGCAAACTTAGAATAGGTGATCTTTATTAATGTCCTCCATTGCTCGTGCTACTACTTCCATCAGGAGGATTTGATGTAATAGGATGCTCATTAACTTCCTTTTCAACGACGCCCCACACGTAATAATTCAAAGGATAAAAGACTGGTAAGTTCGGTGGCCATTGTTTGATGTGAAATGATTATGAAAATTCTCGGCCATTCAATCCTGGGCTTTGAGAGCTTTATGGGATGGAGTCGAATCTTGTTGGAAGACATCGGCCCTTCCATTGGCTACTCTGTCTATCTAAGGCTTAACAATGGTTTGAAGTGTCTCGACATGGGGATCTGTATTGACTAAAAAAATGAGGAGGCATGATGTGCCCCTCACTGCTTACAATACCGAAAACAATCACTGTCGCTGGAAACTTCGTGTTCTGACTGGGTCAGAGCGTTGGCAATGCTATTTTCTCTTGCTCTTGGCAAATTCATCTCCATTGTTTTCATTCAGCTCCTTTCTAACTCAACAAATGAAAGATCAGGCGACTTTTAGAAATCTTGCCATTTCTAAATTGCTGTACTTCGCTATTACAGACACTATTTCAGCGTGTCCTTTCATTTATTATAGCAGTATGTGTCATGGGATATTCTGAAATAAAAAATACTGTAAGTATTATTTGGTTAGTTTATATTACAAAAATATTAGTGTGCTCAGATGCTTACGCACCCTATATATATATATATATATATATATATATGTATATATATACATATATATATATGTATATATATATATATGTAAAATTATATATATATAAATCTATAAACTCCTGATCAAAAGTTTAAGACCACGAGGTAATTACATTTCAGAGCTGAAACTACTATCAACCAATCCTGATGTAATTGTAACAAAACCTGACAAAGGTCGTGCCTTCCTAATTTTGAACAAAACTAGTTATATTGAGTCAATACAATCTATTATATCAGATACGAGCCAATTCCTTGCAATTGCTGAGCCAATGCAAAAATACTCTTTGAAAATAGAAGATAAGGTAAATAACTTTCTGCGCAAATTAAAAAATTTACATATATTGCAAGATGAAATTTATAAGAAACTAATTTGTTCCGGTACAGGCCCAGGTATTCTCTATGGACTACCAAAAATCATAAGCTTAACTTTGCGACTACGTTACCATTCAGACCGATTTTTGCAGCTTATAATTGTGCTACCTACAATGTTTCAAATTTTTAGTTCCGTTGCTTAGCCATTTAACTCTTAATGATTTCACCGTTCAAAATTCTTATGACTTTGTACAAACTATATCTAGTCAACCTGATGCTGACAAGTATTTTATGGCCTCTCTTGACGTTGAAAATCTTTTTACCAATGTACCTCCTAACGAAACCATTGATATTTGCATTCATTCTCTGCTTTCTGATCCGTCCTTTTCAGTTATAGGTCTAACCAAAATTTTTTTAGATCTCTTTTAGAACTATGTGGGCGAAATTCCTTCTTTATTTTCAAAGGCCGTATATATAAACAGATTGAAGGGTTGGGTATGGGTCTTCCTTTAGGCCCTACTTACGCCAACATTTTCATGAGCCACAATGAACAGAAATGGTTAGATGAGTGTCCGACTTCATTCAAACCAGTTTTTTATGGGCGCTATACTGACGATACTTTTGACCTTTTCAAAAACAAATTTGATGCCCATTCCTTCCTTCCTTCAATATTTCAATTCCCGATATTCCAATATAAAATTCACTCTAGATCTTGAAAAAAATATTAATTAAATTATCTTGATATCAATGTTCACCGATCTGGTAATCAATTTATAACCTCAGTCTACAGAAAACCAGCATTCTCCGGGTTAGGTTTGAGTTACTTTAGTTTCTGTTGCAAGAGATTTAAACTTAATAACAAATCAACCCTTATAACTAGCGCCTATGGTATTTGTTCAAACTACACTGACCTTCATGAAGAATTCACTTTTTTGCCGTATCATTTTACAACCAATGGTTGTCCGCATTCAGTTATTTTTCGTGAAATTAATAAGTTCCTGAATGGTAGGTGAATTTATTCCGAAATTTCGTGCTCAAGCTCTAAACTATAGTTACTGCGTTTTACCATATTTTGGACATCAATCGGAAAAGTTGAGAAAGGACCTTTAATGCTTTTGTCTAAATTTTTCCCAGAAATCTCCTTTCGTATTATTTTAGTTAATAAACTGTAATTTAGCGTAAAATGTAAGTTACTAGTTAGACAGACCAAAAGTTGGCAACGCTCGTGATGGCAACAACCGCAGCTAGTCTCTCATTGGTTATAGTCACGGTAGTTATAGTCCCAACAACAGTAAAATGTTGGTTAAGTGTGTTTTCTAAGTTCAGGCTAAGTACTTATTCTAATCACTTCTAACTACCTACCACTAACTCTTATTCACTTCTTTCCTATACTCCAGTTTATTCTTCCGCTCTAATCTCACTGGCCGTGTCTGACAGTTAAGTATATAGAGTTGAGAAGATTTCTCAGAGGCGAGTGAATTATTTACTTTATTTGGTGCTACTGCTATGTACTATTGCTATATGGTTATTCCTATTGATGATTGCTATGTCTATGTTGGATCTAACCTATGTGGTGCTATTGCTATGATAGTTCTTCCTATGGTGAAGCATAGTGTGGGATTGCTATGTTCTTTGAATGTGCTATCATTGATCAACCATTTCTACTAATAACAATATCATAGGTTATAATACAAACGTACTATTAGATCATTTTTTAGATTTAAAGATGTGCTCCCGACCGACATGCGATCTTCCCTCATTGTTGTTCGCGTAGCGCATCGTAGTATGTGGATTCCACCCACCGAGCACTTTACGTCAGGGTTACTGAACATGCAGGTCGAAGTCATCGTACAGGTCGCTTGCTTACATCTCCTACTCATTCTAGCATAAGACGACGTTGTAGTAGCCTAATGGTTCCTGTGAACAGATTTTTGACATTAGCAAATTTAAAATATTAGATACATGTACCGCCAACTTAGACCTACGCATTTTAGAGTCATCATTTATACATAAACTCAAACCTTCTCTCAACGAAATGTAGAGCGGATACCCTCTAAAAATTGTCAACCCGTAAATTCTTTTTTAATTTGTCAGTTTGTTTTCTCGTGCTTTCATTCTGCAATTCTGCAATCTTGAGCGTACTGACAAGTCCAATATTTCAGTTGTAGACTTATTGTTGAGAATGAGCCGAGGCTCGAAACGTTCAAAGTAAATGTTTTCAAAGTACTTCTTCATTTCTTTTATGTAGCTGAAGTAAATGAACAACTGATAGCATACCCGATTGGCATAACACCACAATTAACAACATATAGTACATGACACCAACACATCAGTACAAATGCACTCGCCTCTCGGATATCTTCTTAGCTTTGAACACTCTTAACTAGCCTAAGCAAACAAAGAGCGGAACAAGAGCAATGAAACACAAGAAGATAGATAGAATGAGTTAGTAGTATTTAGAAAAGTAGGAAGTACTTAGCCTTCATCTAACCTACGAACACACTTGGCCGCCATTCACTGTTGACAATACCAAGTCTAAAGGAAAACTGGCTAAGGGTGCTCACGATCTGCAGTGTTGCCACCAAGATGCCTCTAACTAGTAACGTAAATTTTACTCTATATTACACCCCTCCTTCCTTGATTAGACCCCCCCCCCTCCCCCCTTGTGCCTTGTATCTCTATCCCCTTTAGTATCTAGACAATACTAAAGATCCATTCTCACAACAGGTTTCCAAGCTCGGTTCGACCTGCGTGAGATGCTAGCACTTGGAGGCTCGTGCATCCTTGCCTCCTGGATGGGAATCGAGTTGTGATGTGTCTCTGGGTCAGATTCATTAGTTGGAGATGTCTGGGATGAGTCTCGAGCAGGTTAAGAACCAACACAGTTTCTTCAATAGGTTTCTCCGTTGGTTCGGGGGTGGTGTTCGAGCAGGTAATAACTTGATCCTGGTGCCGACAAACGACCTCTTCCCCCTGCAGTTGGCACATGTAGGCTAACGGACCTGTTTTCTCAGCGGTGGTAGCAGGGGTCCATTTCGGGAACCCGACGTGTAGTGACGGACCATCACGGGTGACTCCAGCGGGATGTCAACCGTGCGAGCCCTGGGTGGTTTCTCCTCTGGGTGTCCTGACGTTGAGCGACTTTGGACGAGATCGCTTCCGACGGCCAAAGAAGATCCAGACGAGAGCGAACTTTCCTGCCTAGCATTAGCTCAGCGGGCATAACACCTGTTGTCGTGTGGGGTGTTACCCGATATTTGAACAGGAACCTGTCCAGTACTAGGCGCAAGGGTTCATTTGACTTCTGTAAATTCTTTTTGAACGTTTGTACCATACGCACTGCCAGGCCATTAGTTGAAGGATGGTACGGTGCGCTCGTAATATGCCGCATACCACATGTCTTCGCAAATTCTTGAAATTCAGGCAATGTGAAACACGTTGCGTTGTCTGAAACAATGGTTACCGGAAATCCAAACGTCGCAAAAGTGTGTTTCAGGCACGAGATCGTTTCACTCGAGGTTGTAGTCGTTAGCCTTCATCTAACCTAGGAACACACTTAACCGACATTCACTGTTGACAATACCAAGTCTAGAGGGTAACTGGCTGCGGGTGCTCACGATCCGCAGTGTTGCCACCAAGATGTCTCTAACTAGTAGCTTACATTTTACACTATGTCACAGATCGTAAAAAAAATTATCTTTCTGTCCGTATGTTGAACAAGTCATGAATTTGATTTTGCGTGTAAATTTGTTTACGCGTTTCTAGATGTGCGTATTGTGTTGCGCGATGTTCTTTATAATTACTTTGTGACTAACTTTTTCTCAATACCTGATAGTCATCTAAGACGGTGTTTCAATCTGCCTCGGTATTGTGTTTTGTCTTTTCCTACTTCGATTCAAGTAATAATTTAGATATTCCGAAGAATTCTCTAGTTGCATTTAAATTATTTAAAAGTTGTTAGTCATCTCTTGAAATATAAAATATCCATGAGACGATATTTTTGAAATAACTAGCCATTGGCAGGATTAATCTATTAACATGCCACGTGTGGTTTGTCTATTAGTACGTCTTGTATGGTTTAGCTATTTGTAAACCTCGAAAGGATTTCCTGTTTGTAGACCACGTATAGTTTGTCTAATAGTACGCCTCGTATTGTACGTTTATCTAATGACGTCTTATTTTGAGAAATTTTTAATAGCCTATATGTTGGCATGTAACTTATGTGTCAACTTTTTCGGAAATAAACGGTTTTTCTTTCCTTTTTTCTTGCTACAGAATCAAGTCTAGGTGAGTAGAATGGAATTAACAATTTAATAAAATTGAGTCAGAGTTGACGGTTTTGTGGGAAAGTCGATTGAATTCTTCATGGGCAAAGAATGCGTCTTTTTTTATCGCTCCTTCATGTATGGATAAGAATTGTTTCTTCTGCAGTGACACATAAAGCACTTTCTGAGATTTAGCGTGAGATTAATTTGAAAAATTTAAATGGAGAAGATAGTAGAAAAAGACAGTTTGATTAAAAGTTAACTTTCGGGCCGCCGTGGCCGAGTCGTCAAGAACGCGCACCCTTCACGAGAAGATGTCAGTAGTTCGAATCCCGGCACTGTGCGGTGATTTCTCTCCGTTGGGAAAAGAGAGAACTCAGGCATAATTCCCACTCGACCTAGGCGTCTGAAATGGGTACCTGCTTGACCAGAGGTAACCGTCATGGCATATTGATGTTAGATGTAAGGCATTTAAAAAAAAACAATGTACGAGATGGTATGTATCAGGCTTGATTGATTGGAATGAAGCATCCTCCTTGAAATAGGCAGCAGGGGAGAACGAGAGGAAGTTTCGTTTTCTGGCTTCCGACCATGTTTTTCCTCCTACTCTTCTAATAAAATTATCATTTCTTAATGTTAGAATATTTTGTGAGTATTAGTTTGAAGCAAACTTCAGCTGTCTGCGTGAAAGATGGAAAATATTAGAAGTCTTGATAATTGAAAATATCTTCGAGAATCCGTCTGATACGGAGTGGTATTCAGTCTCCTAGGTTATTGTAATATAGCGGGAAGTGTAAGTTCTAGTTAGACATAACAAAAGTTGGCAACGTTCGTGAGAGCAACAATCGCGGCCAGTCTCCTATTGGTTGCAGTTCCAACAACAGTACATGTTGGCTGCGAGTGTGT
>JACJUY010009690.1:12188-32060 GCA_014220935.1 Platorchestia sp. MABIK | reverse complement strand
AAGGGCTGGTGCTACATGTTATAAGGGGATAAGGAAGGGCTGGTGCTACATGTTATAAGGGGATAAAGAAGGGGTGGCACTTCAAATAATAACGATAGTTGTTGACTCGATCATTGGTCCAAAAACCCTGTCATGTTAAAATGTAAATTCTGATTTCATTGAGATCAAGTAAAAGAAATGTGCGACGAAACTTTCAGTAAAATCTACGCTGGAATGCAACATTCAGCGGTTAATGACAGCGGCAGCTGTCGTACGGTTTCTTTCAAACGGTCGCTGTCATACAGACGCTGTCATGCAGCCGCTGTCAAACGCTGTCTGTGACTGTATCTTTAAAAATGAAAAACGTCGTAGTTCATAAGATACTTCAAAGTACTGCTTCTTAATATTTGAGTTACGAGTATAACTATCTGTGAGCCCGCATAAGTTCAGTGACTTCAAAGGCATCCTACCACCAACACTATTCCAAGGAGTACAATTATGTTTAACCTAATTCACTTAACATAGTTGCGCTCTAGACTGACCGAAGATCGAAGAATTAGTTCACTCGAGATTCGATGCTTAATTTCACAATGTAATTTATGTGGGCTAAATGTTAACAGTGTATTCTAGAAACGACTTGAGAGCAGACTGAAGATCATTGACGTTAAAAATGACAAATTACCTTATCATGATGAGTCATTTAGGAGGAAAATTTAACTTTGTTATCTTACATGATTAATATTCCGATAGGAAAAGAGATCCAAGATTCATTTTGAAAGCTTCGTAAAAATTTCTTCTCGGATCTCCGCATGGAGTGAGTTCCAAGTCTTAGTTTCAATGACGAGGATACGGTGCTATGACGGAGCTGATGAATAATAAGGAAGCAAGAAGTTACTTCCATTTCGGGTTAAATGGTCGTGATGACCAGTTTGTGCAGTTATTAATTGTTTGAGGTCTTTTTCGCCATCATTGATCAGTACTTTGTACATAAAATTACAAATGGAGAGTTGGTGGAGATTTAGAAGTTTGAGTATTTTTACGCTTTTGAATGAATAATCTGTGTGAGTATTATATTCTAGTTTCTTTACCGCTCTAATGGCTTTTTTTTACTGAGTTAAGGGTCCATTGGTTGTATTTTTATCAGTTCTGTGCCATGCTTCTATTCCGTATTGCAAGAATAGTAAAATAAGCGTTCGGTGAAGTATTTTTAAAGCTTATTCAGGCAATACATTTTTCCTTTTGTGGAAGATTCCAACGGATCTTGATATTTTTCTTATCTTCTATATCCTCTCATTATTTACATGCATTGACAGCGAAATCATATAATATGGGAAAATGATTTCACGTTAGTTGCTTTTGTGACCCTGCGTATGTTTTAGATATGGCATTCACAGAAAATGAACTAAAAAACTCCTGGTGGAGACATGCGAAATGACTAGTAATAGTCAACGAAATTTTTAGTAATACTTCAGTTATTTTCCAAATGCAGTTCACTATTTGACATTTTTAAAAATCAAATTTTTTTCATGGACTTCGTTCGAAAGTTCAATTTTGAAACAAACCCATTAATAATTTAATTATATTCTAAATGGAGAAATTTACTCATTCTCACTATTCGATGAAACCATTCGTCTTTTTGTGAGATTTTTTTAACAAAAATTCTCCAATGAACACTCTACCTTTGTCCACCGCTGCAATGTCAACACTCCACAATTTGGTGTTGCGAGCTGCTAGTCAGGCTATAGGCTGCCTTAGAAATCATAATTTCAGCGAATCACAAAGTAATGCTCCCTTTGCAGGTAGAATTAAGGCTAATTTGAGGCAGGTGCGACTGCAGCGTCGAGCAACGCTGGAGCTTGCGTGCGGCTGCTGGCTTGCGGAGCAGCTTTTATTTGCACGCCGCTCAAATCGATGAGTGGTGATGAAGTTGAGAATTTGGCAGGGTCCTGCACGGCAAAGACAGCGCGTCGTCAAATAGAAAGCAGTTAATTAAGGAACTGAGCGGGTCGGTCTTTAAAGTTTATTACCCCTGTGAAATGTCTCAAAATAATAAGTCACTTCTTGAAATGAAGAACTAATCGAGTTTAACGAGCTAAAACTGAAGATAAAGAAGTTGATTTCACTTATGAATGAAAAAAGCGATTAGCTCACATTCGAATTTGTGGTTAAATGAAAACAACCCTATAACGTTTTCAGTGTGGGGTAATGGTGAAACTCAATAAATCGGTTTACCGTGCGTAAAAGCGTGGCGTCAATGAATAAATACATTTGTGATTGTTGAAAATTGTGCCTGCGGAATCTTGGATTTAGTTTTTAAGTCTCATTTACGCACTGCGGTATTATTAACCCCAACGACTAAATTCTGTGAGCTGTTGAGCGAGCGTGAGCAAGTGTGTCAGGTGCCGCTTGTGACTTCATGCAGATCATAGAGCCCCTTCTGCGTCTTGTTAATTTTCTCCGCATACCAATTCTTGCACAGTTGTTTTGCACATGGCACAAATATTGTTTGGAGTGCACAAGCACGCACGCGTCTGTCGAAACTTCTTTTACATAGTAGGAGGACGCAAAGAGTTTGCTGATCTAAAACTTCTGCGTTCATTCACTTCACACTTCCCCATTTAAAAAAGCTCTGTAGTTGGAGTTTAAACTATTCCTTCTTCCAGAAGCGTAGGATTCAAATATTAGATCGTCACTACTTGCACTGAGTTCAGAAAGTCATTACTACTTGCACTGAGTTCGGTAAGTCATTACTACTTGCTCTGAGTTCAGTAAGTCATTACTACTTGCACAGAGTTCAGTAAGTGATCACTACTTGCACAGAGTTCAGTAAGTCATTACTACTTGCACTGAGCTCAGTATGTGATTACTATGCGTACTCAATTTTGTGAATAATTTTCTCTTCTCTCAATTGAGTAAGTAATTGTCATTTGCAACTAAGTAAGTGACTCATGAGGGGAATATGTTTGATAGCTCTGTTAGCTACATATCATTCAGCTCCAAACTATCACAATCAGTCTTAATTATAATAAATGAAGCAATAGAGGGCCGCAGTGTTCATGCCAGAACAAACTTGGTAAGAACTCGTCATCACTCCTCATGTTATGATATGAACCTGTCGTCACGCCTTAGATTATGATAACGTCACATTTTCGCGCATAATGTTATGATATGAACCAGTCGTCACGCCTTAGATTATGATAACGTCACATTTTCGCGCATAATGTTATGATATGAACCTGTCGTCACGCCTTAGATTATGATAACGTCACATTTTCGCGCATAATGTTATGATATGAACACGTTATCTTCCCATATATCTTGAAATTGAAAACTTCATCACGCCTTATAGTGTAATGAGAATACATCATCACACCTTATATTGTAATGAAAATACATCACGCCTAATGTTGTAATGCGAATACATCATCACGCCTTATATTGTAATGAGAATACATCATCACGCCTTATATTGTAATGAGGATACATCATCACGCCTTATATTGTAATGAGAATACATCATCACGCCTTATATACTAATGAGGATACATCATCACGCCTTATATAAGCTGTAAGTCATCGGACAGGAGTAACAAGTCATTAGCAAATATTGGAACCGAGATGTTCAGAGAAACTTTCATTTTAAAAACGTTCACTGGCACCAAATGAATTAAATCCTTGCGTGATATAATTACGTGAAACATTGCTTCAGAAATATAAAAGACTTCTAGATATGAGACATGATAGGGATTTTCGCATGTAAATCCAGAGTGAGTACTCCAAGAGGTACTATCTTCAAAGAGTTCCCCAGGCTGATTAAATCCTAACTCAACGTGCGTGGTGGAGTCTCCTCGGAAGTTATTCATTTAGCTTGCTTTTCTAAAGTGACTGAACGAGAGAATAATGAATTATATTTTAGTCTTCATCTTGAGTTTTTTGTACTATTATGAATTCACACATGTTCTGAACATAGGCAATGTCCTCATATTATCCACAGCTTATGAGTAGTAATTTGAGAAAAATTTTTAAGAATTTATTGGAAATATGATTTGAAACCCATCGAACTCAAAGTATAATGTACAAAAGGGGCAATGACGTTGATTCAATTTGATTCAATTCAACTCTTTCGAACAAAGGCGAAGATGTACATAGAAGACCGGCGTAGCCCGTAGTTTCGTAAGTTCTGCGACGATTTTCTCAATTCTTTCTTTGACTTCTTGCACTTAGAGTGAGTAAAGCATTCATGCTTCATTAAATGAAAATGTTCTTTCGAGCTCACTGGACGATATTTCATGTACATGCATGGTTCCCTAGATTGAAAGTCTTTAGCTGTTATTATATGTTGAGCTCCTCATGTTTTCCATTGACCAGCAGCGCTGCCGCAGAGTCTGCGACAAGTTCACGATATGACGGGCTCATAAAAAGTCGACCCTGATATTACAATTATGCCATCAAAGTTGAGTGGCAGCTCGTGTGTCCGGCCGTCCGTAATTAAAGCTTGCAGTGGAGAGCCTCGTAATGCCAGACCCTCTCATGCGCCCGGCCTCGCATTAACGTTGACTCATTCATCTAAAACTTCCACATGTTCTAAAATTGTCGCCGTGATGGAATTCTGATCCCTGATAACAGATTTCGTGTAGCGTGATTTGAAGTTTGCATAATTGATGAGTTAATTACGTTGATTTGGTGACATCGCAAACGATACGTGGTCACTGAGCTAAGCATTTGATTGTCTCACATGGAATGGCGCATTTGCAAATGAAAGAAAATAATTGTCGTAATATTTTAATTTTAATTTAAATGTGATCCTTCATTCTTCATAATCTTCACCCAACGTTTTCTAAAGCATATATTCCACCTTCAAAGAACTTACCATTTTTTTAACGAAAAAACTCTTCAAACTTTGCTTTCTTTATTTAAGAATGTTTTATCACGATAAAAAGTTAGAAATGCTTGAACGAGTGATAATGTGTGGAGACGATATCAGGAGAATAGGGAGGATGTGACAAAATTTGATATTTCAAACTCTACAGCTTGTCGACCGTAGCTCTGGAGGTGAGGGGTTCCTGTACGAAATCTTTGGATCCATCTCTGCATGAACAGCTCTAGTATCAAGAACATCGTTACTAAAAGGCTTTTATACATATTAAAAGGCTTTGATGTTCCCTAAGACTTTAGCAAGTGAGTGACCCAATTTGTATTCGAACAAGAAAATGACTCGGTATTGTTCGGTTATCAACATATTCTTAAAATTAGAAGTAGTGATTTTATAGAAAATTTTTGTCAAAAGTAAAAGATACTTGAGAGTGCCTGCACACAAATTATCAGGCTTACACATGGTTGAAAAGTAAATTACTCTTACTACGTCTCATGTGGGACAACCTGATATGTGTATGCCATTTCTGCCTTAATTAGGGTGGATAACAAGTATGGAAAGTCCATTACGAACGATTACAAACGGAAAATAAAATTTTTAATCTTTCTTCTCATTGAGGTAGATGTGAGGATTGCTGAAGATGATATGAAGTGCCAGAGTACATCTCTCACTGCTAAGACTAAAGCATTCAGTGCTAATATTCAAGCATCACCTCTGGACGGGTAAGAACACTTTTCTGGAAATTGCAATTACCATCTGTGATATAAATTTGTCTTAAAACTGGAAACTTGTTCGAAAGCAAACAATTTCTTAAAATTTGGCGTTGTATTTTATGGGCTTGGTCGATAGCTCATGGCATGACCATGAAGTTTCGCACAGTCCGCTTGTGTATTATCCAACATAACCAAATGGTCATGTTGAGTTGGTTTGATCAGCACGGCTGTGTCATTAAAGAGCCTAGATCTGGTCATGCTGTATACGTCAACGAAGTCGTATAATTAAAGCCCCTAACTCAGGCTATGTTGTGTGTGTGAAGGTCAACGCAGCCGTATAATAAATAGCGCCTCCTTCAGGCTATGATGTTTGAGTGAAGGTCAGCAAAGTTGTGTTAGAATAGCTTCTAATTTAGGCTATGCTGTACGTGTGAAGGTCATCATAGCCACGTAGTCAACAGACAAAGCAAACATGAGGGGCTGTAGCTACATCGTTCGCATGTCTCCCCTATCACTTGGACAAACCTTAGCTTCAGACCTGGCATCACGCACCCCTGCGGCTTAGACTAGACCTTGCTTGCCTTTGCGTAGGTCTTTCTCCTGCATTTGCCGGGTGCATTGCGCTCAACAGTGATAATTGCGCTCTTCGTCAGAAATGACGGGTGATGATTTTTATAGCTGTTGGATTTTCCTGAGCACTTCATTGGTATTTTTGAAATGACAATGTGTGTGTCTATATCTCGCGCAAGGTCAGCTTTGTCGAAAAGCAGTGTTCATTAGGCTATGACATTCATATTCCAAAATGAAACTCCATTTTTTGGGGGTTTCTAAGCATTGAGAAACTGCAAATAGACAATCTTTCCTTTGTAAAGAGGGAGTTTGTCCATATGAAACATGACACAAAAAATTAAATCCTATTCGGAAAGATTACAATACTGAATCACACTGAATAACAGGAATATATCCTTTTGCCCTGGAATGTTGAACTTTTACATGCTATGTCATTTTCTCCTGAGCTAAACTGGATAAGAGCGTTGCCATCGAAAGCCCCATCCGAGTTAGGAATTTTTGTCGCAAATAATGGAGCGCTGGTGCATATGGAAAAACATATTTTTCATTAATTGGTGTCATACAACAAATTACCCTGCAATTTTCATGGACGAGGGATTTACTAATGAAACTTGCTCGCTCTACTATTCTTAATTGTCATGCGCACGTGGATTAAAATTGGCGTCTCAGTACGAGAAAAATTCGAATGCTGCTTCTACCTAGAAAATTTTGTTGACGATGAATTTTTACAGACATTACTCAATTCTGCTTAATATTCGTTTGAATACGAGTAATAACTGCTGTGATTTAGATACTTTTAACAAATGCCTGCCGTACAGATTTGCACTCAAATCCCTTTTGTTTATTATTTGTTCATAAGAATGAACCTCACCATCTGAACATACTTTTGTGCTGCAACTCCCTCACATTGAGAGCTCTTTCATCGCTATGAGAAATGTAAATATTTCAAGATAACAATACATAGAAAGAAAAATGAAATGAACGAAATTGTGCAGAGAGTAGAAGTTTCCATTTTTTAATTCAAGTTGTATGTATTTCAAATATTCTCTGAAAGTTCAATCGATATACGAAGAGGGTCAACTGCTCAATTCATGTTTATGAAGAAAATCTACTCAGCACACTCACATCTTGGCGGGAACTGCCCCACACCATGCGCTGCTTTCCTATCGTTTTTTTTTGTGATGAATTGATTCTAAATCCGAACATAAGAGGATGATGACTGTAAAAACCTAGTAAGTAACGCTATGGCTTCAAATGATTTCTGTCTGCATTATCGTGAAGGGCTGAGGGAAATTTGTTAGATTTTGATGGGGTAAAATTGATGTAACCTATCTCGATAAAATTGTTAGATGATAAACTTCTTGCTGACAGCATATGCTCTGCGTATTGTTATTGATATTTAAACCAATATGCGTATCTTCAGAAGCCAATTTCATTTTGAGCTCAGAGCAGCATGACACTTGTGCTACAATATTGTGAATGCATCGATTTTTGAAAATGACTGAAGTGGGAGGAGTTCTACCGCTGATTTCTCGTAAAATTTTCCGTACTAAAATTCAGTTTCTCCCTAATTGCCTCGTAATCAAAGCCAATGTAAATGTTCATTACGAGAGTGCTTTCTGTGTTTGATTCACTCAAAAAGAAGTCGTTTTGTTGGTCCATTATTCCAGGCAATTATGTCGTGCTATTGTGCTTGACCATCATGTAAGGCCATAATATAGTACCGCTGTGCCTGCCATCATACCTGGCCATTACGTCTGATCACAATGCCTGGCCATTCTCTTATGAGTTTAATCGGCTAACAGCGTTTTTCTTTCATGTATTTCCACGCGGAGACTTCACCTTGAAGGCTGCGTCGGACACCAGCCATAATTTGCCTGCAATTGTTTATGGTTTACGAACAATAAGCGCTCGTCCTCCTCATTTGAGCGCGCTTCAGCAGCTGCCCTCGAGAGGATGGTCAAGAGAGAGCGCTGAGAAGTAAGTACAACGAGCAAAAGATTGCAGCGACACGTCTTCGAGCGGCAGATTAAAGTGAAGAATCTGTGCTGGTATCAGTGCAGCTGACAGAGCACCAGCATCCCTCAGCGATGCGAACAGTGGCAGCGCTCATTACGAAGCTGGCGTTCGTGTAAAATGCAATCAGCTTACTAATGCAGGAAACATGGGACTCTCATTACCGCTTGTTTTTAGCTTTCAAGTTACGGTAAGAAGAGGCTTGGAAAGTTTTATTAATTCAGGATTGAGTGGGCTAAATGCGTCCCAAATGAAGATGTAAATGTTCAAGCAGTTGACATGTTGTATTGTTCTGACGAAATAAAACTTTGTCGAAAAACTGTCATAATCACTAGATCATAATTAGTTCTACATGAGTAGCGATTTATTTTTCTATCACTGGAGTTATTTTAGTAATACATTATTTTAATAACGATGAATGTGTCACGGCTTACCTTTTATTTATAATGAACTGCTGCGGGGTTCAGGTGGCGCTGAGATGTAAGTATGTGCGGGCTCCTCATGTATGCGGGCATTGAGGGCAATGACATTTCAAATTTAACGACAAAAAATTGCTAGTTTGTGGTGGCTGGACTCAGATCTGCCTTTGATTGGCACCTCAGCATGACGTCCACACATTTTATTTATTAATATCGAATTTCAGGTCTACGTAGACGTTACCGTTTCCTAATGGTCACTCAATTATCAATGAATAAAATGGCATAGAATGTGAAGGCGTCACTGTTTTTAGGAAATAAAAAAAATTTAAAATTAAAAGTTTGCAATTTACATCCAATGAAAATCATTCATGTATCTAATACTGGAATTTACAATTCATCCTTTTAAGTATTTTATTGTAATGCAAAGTATGCTACAGCTTTATGCACCAAAAACCCAGCAGCTCTTGTGTACATCACCGCTCTCGGTCAGTCGCTTTTCCAGTCAGCCGCTGATTTTAATTCTGTAAGCACCGACGGTACCGGCCTTCATAAGCACCGACAGTACCATCGCTCATACGCACCGACGGTCCCGGCCCTCATAAGCACCGACAGTACTATCGCTCACACGCACCGACGGTACCATCGCTCAAAAGCACCGACGGTCCCGGCCCTCATGAGCACCGACAGTACCGGCCTTCATAAGCACCGACAGTACCGGCCTTCAAAAGCACCTGCAGTACCGGCCTTCATAAGCACCGACAGTCCCGGCCTTCATAAGCACCTACAGTACCGGCCTTCAGAGAGTTGATGGCTACGCTCTTTACAAGTCAGCACGTATGATCGTGTGAGGCAACGATCACACCAACATTTATGTGAAACGTTCTGAGCGTAAAATGAAAGCTTCGTTCTCGATTTTTTCAAGTGTTATGAGTGTTCTATGTTCCATTCGATAGTTATCAGTCATATACCAATCATGAGGGTTCGTTTCTATCCCTTCAAGATAGATTCCAATGGTTTTCTATGTTCACTGAGAATTTTGTGTCCTCAGTGCGCATGAACTTCTACGGCCTCGCTCCGTACTCTGTTAATTTAATTGGTTTTAATATAGTGATCAACTGTACAAATAGAAGACGTACATTCTGTCTGAATTAGCTGTTCAAAATTTCACGAATAAAATCCATTTTTTAATAACCAGACATTCATTAGCTAGCTAGAATAAAAAGCACGCTCTAAGTAATCAAAGTGCGTACACATCTTTATTAACGGTCTGAACTTAAAAAAGAGGTTTGTTTGTCGGCCGCTATATATTGCGTTGAGACTCGGCAAAATAAGGGCGAAAAAAGGTCTGTAAATATCCTGTTTCATATTTGATGGCGCTGGGCGGCGACTTAATCTCTCATTTGGCGATGGCGCTTCTTTGAAATATTATGGACTGCTCACGGACATGAAAGCCTCGTCGACGTACGTGAAAATTGCACCGAAAAACGAATGTGAGAAACGGAGCTTCGTTATTCTCCTGCCCAGAATGACGGCGAAAAATGTAAAAATGAAATATGGAAGGTTGCAAGTGAAGTCCTAAGCTCGTGTGTCCGAAGGAGAATTTTATACAGAAAATTAACATCTGTCACTTCTGTCTTTCTTATACGAAAATATCTGTTGTGAGAAGGATTCCTGGGACAAACCACCAGTCTTTAGTAAAAGTCATGACAGACAGTCGTCAATGGACTTTTGAACGGAAGAACTGATTAATAGTCAAAGAGCAACGTTAATGGGAGCGTTGTGTCCGTATACTTGCTCGAGTGACTTCAGGTTGACTTCTCTTTTGCGGAGCACTTCGCGCTCGGAGAGTAAGTTGTGTCCTACTAATTCCATGAAGCTCGAGCTGGGCAAAATGTGTTGCTTAAAGTGGAACTGCACATCAGCTTTATATCTTATTACCGGACGAATTCCTAACGCTTGCTTTAGAGGGGATCAAATTGGCTGGATTAAATGCTGTGAACACAATCACCCGACGCCGACCAACATTGTTCAGTTGGCTGGGTAACAACGTCCACTGCGTCGTGCCACATGAATTCCAAAGCATTGAGTTCACATGAATTTGAATGAAGGTATTTACTTTGTCTAATTCATTTTTGTGAGTCCCGGGACTGTTTCTCTATTCATGAACTGTACCTTGTACATATTTCAGTGTTGGATTTTTTCAACTTCATTCCTCTTATCCGACACAAATTGTTAGAAATTTGTCTGTGCCTCATCACTTTAATAGTCGTCACTACCTGAAGTTAGCTAACACAATCCTTTCGATGAAATTAGAGTATTCTAGCGCTTCCCTGAAACTAGAGAATTTTTTAAAAGTAGTTTTTTAATTTTCATTATTTGCCGAGTGCATTTTCATCCGCGTCTGAAAAAAATGGAATCGCGTCAGTTATAAACTGAGCTCATGGAGCTCACCGGGATGACCGTCGTCCAGACCGACCTCTGCTCCGACATTTGGCCGCTGATGCCCCTGCAAATCTGACTCCTGATAAAATTGACTTTTTAAATCCTTGACAGTAGAAATAACCCAATATCTTTCAGAGAATTTCCGCGAGGCACACCTTTTTTGTTCGTTAGATAGCTCGATGGACAATATTTCTGTTCGTTTGCTCCTCGCAGATATCATATATGCCTTGCCTTCACTGCTACAACAGGCTTATGAAATGACGATGTAAGTTAACTTGGTTTCATTTGGTCTGGAGTACGTGTGCAGAAATTTGATACCTCGATCCCAGTTAACATGTACTTCTATTCAATAACTACATAACTTCTGATCGAGTCTAAACGAACCAGGCACGGTAAGTCTACCCTCACCAACGATTTCTTTGCTCACATTTGATGGCACAGAGTTGAGTGCTCCAGCTGTTGCTCAGGGACAGAACACTGAACATTCGAGTTCAAACAACGAAATGACTCTTTGGTGTACATGAGTGTTCCCTCTTGTTGTGCGTCTCTTTTAAATTTGATTCTCATCATTCTCCTTTTTTATTATTGACATTCTTACTATTGTTGTTCTTATTCTCGTGACGCTGAATGGCGCATTGGATGATAGGGCCCTTGAGTTCCGTGCTCAGAGAGGGCTGCAGAGGCAATACATGCAACACCCTCCATTGTCTGCAGACCCGCCACCTCCACGCTCGCCTGCCGCGTTTGAGGGGCAAGATCTGCTCGCTGGTCACAGCTCTACTCCTGCAGCGCCTGTCTATAGCTCGGCATTTTACTTGAAAAAACTCTGCCCTCATGTTCGGGCATCTTGTCTTTACACTTTTCGGGCATCAGTTTTTAAATGCATCGGCAGTGGTTATGGTAGATAGAAGTCAATATTCTTCAATTGTGTCAAAATTGAGCATCGCTACTATAAGCCCAGTTTTGACATTGTGGTCGGTAAATGATCACGATCGTTAAATTAATATAAGTCTATATTGAGCAAGTCAAGTAATCCCCCTTCAAGCTCGGGCCTCTTTATCTAGTCCCAGGACCGTGCAAGTCTCTTTACACAGTTGGGGAGCCTTGGCGAATATGATTAAAGGATCGTCCACAGTAATAAGAGGCCCACACTTTGTACCATCCTGCGTCGTTTGCTGCAGCTCAACTTCAAAATGCGCCTGTGTAATGCCTCTGCGCAGCGCCCAGCTCACGTTCTAGTTCATAATTCGAGTAAGAATTCCTACGGCTTTTGCTGATAATATCACATCATGAAATTGACGTTTCTCGACTATATATTTGACCATCTGAGAGATTAAAGTCTCTGCGTTTTCCATGAACGAATTATTCTTCATCGATGTATATACTCGAAAGTCTTTTACATTTTTTTAAGGTTAAGGATGAAAAATACTTATAATTTTCTTCTAGTTTAGTTAGTTTTTCAACTGCGCTCAGTGTTTCAGCGTATCAAGATAAGTGGATTTTGAATTGAAATTCGTAATCGCTCAACGCCTTACGAGAAGCTTTTAATTTTGTCTTAGCTGTGACGAATCAGTTTAGGGAAAAATATGAGCGTTTTGGGTTAAGGGAATTTCTGATGTTTTTTTTTGAGATAACATCCAAGGTGATCATCAAGTCGTTGAAGCATTACACGTATTCGTATAATGTCCATGTTGTGGGCACCATAAATTTTGTGAGTGACACACTTAGCTCAGATTCAAAAGTGTGACACGTTTAATGAGCATTGTGTATGCATTTGTTGTTTGACATATATTCTGTTAATTTGTGATTTATGTACATTGAGTGCTGTTACGGGTGCTTGATATTATTGTGAGTAGCATTGAATCTGAATATTTTCCACTTGTCTTGCGTCTTATGTGTTGTTTATTTACATTGAAATTATTTAAAAACTTATCTTCATACATGCCTCGAAACCTGCCATGCGGTAAACTAAACCAAGGCAAAATAATAGTGGTACAATGTTAGTGATTACGTGCAATAACTGCATGTATAAGGTGTGGAGGTCAATTAGGAGTTTCTTGGAGTGAGTGAATGCTAAAGGAAGAAAAACTCGGATATCAGAACCTACGACGCGGGGCTCTTTTTCAGTAAGCTACTTCCTCAGCAGGCCACTCAGTGCAGGTTCGTCTTTCAGCCGGCCACTCAGTGCAGGCTCGTCCTTTAACAGACCACTCAGTGCAGGCCCGTACCTCAGCAGGTCACTCAGTGCAGGCCCGTCATTCAGCAGGCCACTCAGTGCAGGGCCTCAGCAGGCTAGTGAGTGCAGGCTGCCGTATACAATACAGGACAGATGTCCTGTATGTCCTGCCTCACGTTGCCTACATTAGTGAATTGGAAGTGATGCGCCCGTTTAGCCAGGATAGCAATGTTCTGTGCTTGACTTACCATCGACGTAGAATACGGCATTTCTTTCCTCGAGAGGCTAATGTTCCGTACTTGACTTACCTTCGACTTAGAATGGGGTTTTGCTTCCCTCAAGAGGCTAATGCATTCTTCTCTAATGCATTAGCTTTCTTGGGTGGTTACCGTAAAGAACGCAGGATGGACTATAATACGTAAAACTTGTGGATGACACAGGCGTTCCGGCTTTAGTGTTCTCATTCTTAGTATGGAATAGTGTTGAGGCAAAAAACATGAGACTTAGGCTCTTGCAGCCCAAAGATGTAGGGGATGGGACCCTAACTTAATAATGAAGGTCCAGTAGAGCGACTCGTAAAGTCCATGAAAAATGTCATGCGGTGTTCTGCCCACTTGTAATTGGTTAGAGAATATCTCTCCGAGCTTTCCTTTATCTTTGGGGCTTGGAAAATATGGTACTGTTAGAGGAATAAGTTGCAGGAGAAACTTGAACGCTAGTGACTAAGTTTTAGAGGACATTTTCGAACGTTATAAGTCTTAAAACACTTTAATAAAACTTTTCTTGCAGTGAGAAAATTTAGTATGAATAAAACCATCTATGAAGAAAAGATATTAAATTTGGATATATGACTACACGGGAGAATAGATGATTTGCGGAATACTTTTCATTAAAACTTTTTACCTCGCCTCCATATTTTGTTGGTTTTTGTATTTCCATCTCCTACTCTGGACATATGAGATAAATAATTGAGCGCTGTTGAGGTGTCTGAATTTTTTAGCCGTCACCAAACCGCCTTGTTTTTCAGACAAGAGATGATGAATTACGCGTGATGGATCACTGAAAAATTACTCTAGATGGATCACTGATAAATTACCACAGAGGGTTCACTGATAGCAGCGTGCGAAAATCATCATTTTTCAAAGGTAGTTTAACGGGAGGCTGCGACTTCAAAACTCAAAGAGAATCGGGAAGGTGAAGTGGAGAAAATTCAGATCGGGCATTTATGGCATTTGTGTTGAGAGTTGGTGCTCATGCAACCTCAGCGAGAAATTTTAGCTCATGTTTTATCTTATGTATCCCCTAAAGTGGCTAAATAAACCTAAAATGTATCCCCAACATCATTCTAACGACGCAAAATTTCTTATGCTCTCGGAAGAAGATTAAATTTGATTTCAATGAATGACCATGCGCATTTGTTACTTTTGAAGATAGAGAGTTCCTTTGTTTCACTCGGTCTAAAATGTGCACTCTTGTGTGGCGAGATATTATTTCTCAATTATCATAGTCATTACAAAAGAGACACATTCAGGGAACCCTCGTTTATCGCTGGAAATTGGTTCCAAGACCTGTCTCGATAATTGAATTTCTGATAAATCCGGACACCATTTTTACTTAATTATTGGACATGTCTTTGGACTTTTTAAGCCCTGCCTAGTACTGTTAACACCTCACCCTTTACTCTTTTGATACCAGGGAGAACTGTTGAGCAATATCTAATCAGTCGGTAAGGTATTACATGTGATACTGTACAATGACCCTCGATATTAAGATAAATAAAAATTGGTACTGTAGTGTCCATATACGAGTATAAACACACACAAACATATATACATGTACAGTATATAAATATATGTATATATATGAAATTTCCGAGGTCATGAATCTGCAATAATTGAACTGCGAAGTACCGAGGGAACACTGCAGATGGTTGAGTGCGATTGTCTCGTGCATGTCAGCGGGGAGTAAAATAACTTCTTGTGCCTCACTGATGGACTCAAACTTTTAATGGCCGCCATTGAAGCTAAATTGTCCAGTTTAGACAAATGGACAGTAACGAAGGATTTATAATCACCTCGTCTAAAGTTCATCTATTTTCATTGCATATAAATTTTGTTTTTCTTGAGTTGGGTCACCCAATACTTCATTAAAGTAAGACTTTATTATTTAATTCAATTAAGTTGCTTTCCTGTCTGAGACTACCGAATTGTATCGCGAGTTCTTACTTCGCCACGAAGGTACATTCGTTCTTTCAAAGATGACGCTGCTGCCAGCGTGTGTGTCACGCACTGGCTGCAACATTTGCGATTATTTAGTCACGTGAAACTTACTGCAGTTTCGATTAAATTTTAATCGTCGCGCACGCGATGGACGGCCCAGCGAGCGTCGATTGCGAGCAGCCATTAGGCTTCTGCACACGACGCTTCGCGGAGGCAATTTGGCGCACTGAATAGCGTGGCTCGTCTCTTTACTAAGTCAAAGGGAAGGCTTACTTGTAAGCAATTCAACTCATCAATAGGTTCAAATTTTATGTTTTTGCCGGGCTGGAAATCTGGCATAATGTTTTCAGATCACTTGTGCATTTTTGATTTCTAATGAAAAGCGGAAAAACTTCCGCTTTACACCTCCAGTTTGCCTTCATTTCGAGATTAGTCTAGTCTATACCTCCAGTTGTTCGGGGAATAAAATCATTCAGCGTAAGGATTCTGTTGGTCACAAATCAACATGGAGGAGCATAGATCGGTCTTCTTATTGCCCTCGACTTGTTTAACATCGCATGAGTGTCGCTCATACAAGAGCTTGGATCAGTGATCTTCTGACAGGGCGTGGCTTTGGTGGTTGCATCTTTGCTTCAAACTTGAATGCAATTTTAGTAATTGTCTTAGAGGTGAATGTCAGGAGCGGTTGTCGCATTATGCAGGGCCGTGCCGCCTTGTAAGTGGCAGTTCAGTAACGTGTGTCATGACGTATTCTTGCGTGTCAGGAGGGTTGCCGAGTGCATGAGGGTCCTGCTCACAAGTTATCAGGCGCTCTACCCTCACGCACAAGCGCCGTGAGGGCGTCAGCATTTAATGCCTGGAGCACTACAGGAAGATTCTTGAGGAGTTGTTTCTTGAAATCCTGTTCGATTTATGTGACAGACTACAAGGTTCGGCTCTGCTGAATTTTTAACTCTACAGATAATGTTCACGTACTTCAGCGCAATGATGCATCAAACCAATCCATGTTTTGAACTGTTTCAATTACTGTCTAGTTACATTGTCGCAGCTAAATACATTACCGGATATCTTCAAATGGTAAAACATAGTATAAAATTTGCTACAGTGAAGTATGTGGCAACTTTCTGCGTTTGGAGGCCAGCTCAATTTTGCGTAGTCAACATTTCTTTGATCATCAATCAAAAGTAAAAATTCGTTAAAGCTGAAATACTGATTTAATGAGAAAACTTGTTTTTCACTGCGCATTGTACATATTATCTTCCTATAACGGTTATCCAATAAAGTGGCTGCGCACGTAAACGTGTGCTTTCAAGGTATCATTTGAACTGGAAGTTATTTATTTTCTGAGAATAATTAGATAAAAAAACTGCACACGTAGGAAATTCAACTGGATTGGACTTCGAAGACGAAAATGGCGTCCAATGCATCCGTCTCTACCGTTGGACGCACCAAAACCTCCTCTTGACCAAATTTTGGGGAACACGCGAAAAATTGTAAATAAAACAATCCAGAAAGTGCAGTTTTGCATCCAATTAGGAAATCTCGGCAGAGAACTTTCCGTGATCGAAAGTTTCCTGACGAATTGCAACTGGTGCCGTGATCTCGACAGAAGTTCCTGATTGGAATGAAGGACATTGCCTTGAAAGTTTCGTCGGAGTTGTGTCGACATATCTGTCGATGTAACTGTCACAGAAGTATGTCGGGCACACAGTTCTGAATTCCATTTTTGTAGAAGTGAACAAGACAAAGCCATGAGGCTATAGTTCAAGAGAAACTGATTGATGATTGATTGTTCCAAATTAATTAAAGCTTGACAAAGTTTCTCACTTTTGTTGACTAGATGCAAAATGCCCATAAAACTATAATGAGATGGAATGATTTCCCACAGCTTCTAGTTCATAAACGAGTAACAAATTAATGGAAAGGCTCACAGACGGAGAGGTTTCCCTGCGTTCGTGGTCAATTATTACCGCATCGAAGAGCAACACACACGGCACTCCCTCTGGTCTTTGAGAGCAAACCACTCAGCTTGTACGAGAAACCAAGCGCTGCACTGTGAGGTCAGTGTTTGTTCTCCGTCCCTTCACATACGAGGAACCCTTAACCCATAGCAGCTTATGATGAAAAATAGTTAAGAGTTGAAATTCATTTAAACAGTTTTCTTTGATAGGCATAGACGTGCGTACAGTTTTGCGTCAGTTGTGCGAGGGAGATCGAATTTTATTGATCAATGTGGTTTTAACGATTGTCAAGTCACTGTGACTTTCCGATAACCGCATTGGTTTGGACCTCAAAATAGATTGAAAGCCTGGGTCACACTTTCGACGCGGAAAGCTTCTGCAAGGTGAAGAGAAATAACAAAATATCAAGGTGTTCTTCTCAGAATGGCATACTCTACGCAAAGTGTATTCATTGGTTTTTAAAGGGTATTAAAATCAGCGACTCACCAAATCTTATTGCTGAAGTTCCACATTAAGTTTGATGTTCAAATGAGCTAGTTAGTTGTCTTTCTGCTCGTCACTTGTAAACGTTCAAACAAATCTTATGAACCAAATTGAGAATTTGAGCAGTAAGTTGGAACTGTGAAAACAAAGAACATGTCACGGCTTTCATATTACTAACATTCGAAAAAGCTGTCAAATCATGGGATTAAACGGGTGTGAAATAGCTGATCTCTTGTAGTGAAATAAATGCTCTGGTTCTTGTGAGTGAATGTTAATAACCGTGAATGTGACAGTTCCTCAACTTAAACTACTGCGGAGTCTAAATGTAATTTTGGTCTTCCTCCAAAGAAATGGGGTAGTAACCCGAGAATGGGCTGCTCTGCTGGTGCTTAAGCCATATTCTATTCAGTTCTACTTTAAGTGAACAGTTAAAGCACATGCTAATCTATTTCTTTGCGTGTGGTACAGCCAAACGTTCGTTTAGGTTGGCAAAACCTGCGATTTTTCTTTCTATTATTGAAAGTGAAGTCGAAGTAAAAAGTGACCGTGTTCAGGCAGGTCGAATGATAACTTCCCAACTGAAATTTCGAACAATTGAATTGCTGAGGAACGTTCGATCGATGGCAAACGCTGTGACGCAGGTGTTTGCTGCACGTTCATATAATTTTCACTTAAATGACTGCTATTTTGAGGCAGAAACGCCGTCCTGTTTATTGACTCAGTCTCCAAAATTTCTTGGTGCCCTCGCGCGCCGAAATTATTCGAGCTGGCCAGGAATGTGAGAGAAATTTGCATCGATCCCGAAATATATCCATAAAGTTAATATTTAAGTAGTGGTTTCGTTTTAATTTGACGCGCGGTGTGAAAAAGGTGGGTGCGATACTTTCTCTTGACTTCATGCGCAGAAATTGAGCCATGACAGTTTTTTTTGCGTTTTGAAATTGTTGTTTGGTGCGTTTATTCAATTGAAATATGAAACGAAATTTTGAGGTTTGTTTGCACAACTGTGGCACATCCTTAGGTTATTCGAAAACGAACAAATTGACGATTTCCGTGCATCGAGGGACGGAGAGAAGAAAAAGAAATAGTAGATAAAACATATTCTACCTAAACATGAAATACTTTATGCGTAGCTTCGAAGAACTTCATGGCAATCGGTCCTGGAAATGTAAAAACAATATTTGTTTCCTCCCAGATATGAGATTATCCTTTTTCCCTTGTCATGCAAAACTCGTGCGTAAAAATGCTGTCCTCGGAAGGCAAGAAAGCCGCAACACAGGAGTTGTGATATCTCGAGCGCCGTCGAGGTGGTGGCCGTGTCATGAATATCTTCGTCGTACAAAATGAAATTTTGCCAGCGAATCTGTCCAAGAACAAAATGCAAATTGCTTCCACCGGGGAGTACAAAAATTTTCCGTTTGGCTTGCCTCATCCAGATTAGTGGCATGAAAAAAATGAGTAACTGCAGAGTGGTGGCAGGCAAGAGCTCGCTGTTGGAAAGTCCTAAATTGGTTTGCCGTGATTGAGGACCCGCCATGTTTGTGGCAAAAAGCCCGCTCCCGGGCCCAGGCAACATGGCCGGTTATGAGATCGAAACATTAAGGCTACGTCTCTCATGATCTTTACGAGTTAATTAACTCAAATGCAGGCGCTGAGCAGGCGTTCTGCCATCTGAGTCACTACGTTGCAGTAGGAGATCATAGGTCTCTCTGATGCTTGCCCTTCGTTTTTTAGGAAATTTTCATGAGTGCAGAACTCGCGAAAATCTGGTGGGCACTGACTCGGACTACTTTGGATGAATGTTCTCCATAATATAATCTGTCAAACACAAGCCATATTCTTTTTTTGTGAATTTTTAATTCTGCCAATAATTTTGTTGTACAGCACAGAAGTAGATATCCGGGCTGCACCCACGTCAAGTTCACACATTTTCATGTACGTGTGTTGCAGAGTCCGTGTGCGTGAAGGATGCGTCTTGCCCACTGGTCCATGGTTTATCATTGCCAGAAGTCTCTGTATCG
>JACJUY010009689.1:6829-27240 GCA_014220935.1 Platorchestia sp. MABIK | reverse complement strand
CTGACCATGTCGATTCTAAGGGCTCTGACCCTGACCATGTCGATTCAAAGGGCTCTGACCCTGACCATGTCGATTCTAAGGGCTTTGACCCTGACCATGTTGATTCTAAAGCCTCTGACCCTGACCATGTCGATTCTAAGGGCTCTGACCCTAACCACGTCGATTCTATGGGCTCTGACCCTGACCATGTCGACAAATTATTCAGTGAAAACAATAAAAAATGGCTTATGCTCTCAATGCGGTAATCGAGGTTTCATAAATCGTATAAATCGAAATTTTAAAAATTTCATACCAGTGATGATGCATTGGTAAAAACAATGCTATTAGTGCGTACTTATATTGAAATACAAGCTGAGGAACTTGTGATATCAGGGATTAATATTGAAAATAAAATTAGGATTTAAAAATTGGGCATTTATGACTATGAGGTCAACATATGACATCTTTTATTCTTGCGTATCAAATATGTATTAAACTATCTCGTGAAAAATGAAATAGCCTAGCTACATATTTTCTCGTGGAAGTGGATCAAGTGGCTTTAATTGAAATATGTTTATCAAGTAAAATAATTTATGTTTCATTACGAATTACGATTCTTTTGATGGAAAACATCTTGTGAACTTTTTCTTTTAAATTTTATGAATAAACATTAAATAACTAGCCAAATTTTTGAATAGGTAGTTGTACTTATCACTGAATAACCATTACATTTTATTGGATTTCATCTTTAGTGGATGCAGTTTCCCGTGAGATGTATAGCATAGTTGGCATAATTGTTCTTTTTGTGCACTTGAAACTCAAAAATTACAATATTTTATTCACAAGCGTAAGCGCAGAAATAAAATTATTCTCAATTAGCTTTTAGAGACTGTCTCGCCAACCCGTTTTTGCGGCGAGAAACTTCCAGAACTAACTGGCACAGAAAACATAGTCTTTAGCTGACACCCTGACAGGGCCAGTACACGCTGCAAATAACAAACTTATGACAAGTAGGACAAAAGATATGGAGAATGCTCACCTCGACANAGACTATGTTTTCTGTGCCAGTTAGTTCTGGAAGTTTCTCGCCGCAAAAGCGGGTAGGCGAGACAAAAGAACGTTTCATAGAAAGGAAGGAATCATTTATAGTCCAACCAGAATGAAATGACCATTTGAGAGTGGGACATGTAACTTCATCCACATTGCTAAATTGCCACTAGGAGTACATTTTCTTTACAACAAATAGTATTAAGAGCCGAGCAGAAAGGAACTCTTGCCTGAACATTTTTTCTTTGGCAGTGTAAATTCTGCATAGTGTGCTCTCACTCACATTTGTAGCCTTTGCTGTTCTTGCCATTACTCTAGACAGATGTATAATAGGGAATCTATTTCCCTTTTCTTCTACAAAAAACTGATGCACATTATAAACGATTTCCTTGGCTTGGCTATGTGAGTGGTATGATTCTGTCTTGTGTGCTTCTTTTCCTGCCATTCTAGCTGGGCAGGGTATTCAACTGAACAGGTGTACAGTGAACCACGACCGGAAGGCATCTGGCACCGGATGGCATCCACGTGACACGAATACAATGTAGCAACAATGTATGAATTTCTAGAAAAGTTGTGTCAAACCTACCAAGAGCGCAAACATTATAAATGTAATATACATATATAGCTTAATGCATGTTAGAATATTTTAATAAACATATTTTGATAATAGAAATTAACTATTTTCTGCTTAAATTATTGCTGTCTAACACTTTTGATGGGTAGGGGTTTGTGAATTGGCAACCATGCATTTCTGGATATCACGTCTAAACAGTTATTTCATTCTGGTCAGACTATAGTACGGAGATATGGGAATGCAGAATCTATGTAGAAGGAACATGGAAACAGTAAGTTGAGAAAGAAGTTCATAAAACAAGATAAAAGAGGACAAAGATAGTAGTAGGTGCTGAAAAATAGGACAGCAGTGAAATGAAAAAAAGGGGTCCTTAAAAAAATAAGAAACCTTTTATTTCAATAAAAAGGAGGCCTACCTAACTCTCAGCTTGAACCCCTGCACATTTTCCCCCTGAGACCCCTTATTCCCATAGATACAATAGGTGTATCCCCCAAGGTATGTTTTGACCTTATTCTTTCATAACATACAGCGGTTCAACTTTCTTGATTACCATGAACCGATGCTTTCTTTGTAGCATCTGCCTTATACTTTAGTTGTACTAATGCATTTATCTTTCCTTTAAGGGGAACGTCCAGGCCCATCGAGGAAATGGCTCTCACGATTGTTCTATGGGATCCAGACCTATGAAATTTGGCATACGTATGTATTTTAGAAAGTAAATAAGGCTCATTTTCCAGACTTTTTCTCATATTTGCCATAATTGCGAAGATAATTGGGGAAAAGGAGTCCAAAAATAGGGTATTTTCAAAAGCTATCTCCTCCGAAAGTTATTACCATAGAGCATTGGTTTAGATCTCATTGAATGCGCAAAGAGTTGGTGCATAGCTGAACGTCGGCTCGTCATCAAGGTCGCAGAAGTTTATTTTTCATGACTTTTCAAAAAAAAAAAAAAAGTCATGTATTTTTCCATAGATTTTCCAATGTAACTAAAAGAAAATGTTTTGAATTTATAAAGAACTCCACGTCTTGCTATGCAGCAACTCTTTGCGCTTTCAATGAAATCCAAGTCGTTGTTCTACAATAATAACTTTCGGAGGAGATAGCTTTTGAAAAGGTTTATCTTCAATTGTTCAGGAAGCGCATTTTTCTACCAAAAAAGTTTTTTAATTGTGAGCTATATTGGTTTGAAAAATTGATACGGGTGATGTTTTGAAAGCTCTATAGACATTAGAGTATCTTTTTATTAGGTGTTTTGTGGTTCCATGAAGGAACCGGTACCACAAATGGTACAAGAGGGCGGAGCTTCTAAAACGACCCAGGAGCGTACGCCTCGACGGGCTGCATCCGACGTTGCTTATAGCCGCGTCGTGTAGGCGTCCCATCTGAGTCCGCGTTCTTCTTTGGTTTCTGAATAACCAGACCCAGTCGACCCAGCAGCGTCGTCATAACCAAAGTTATGGAACACACCGAACCGGCATACCCAACTGAATTCAGTTGTGTGTCATACACCATAGCCGAGCTCTCTACAGTAAAATCCGTAAATGCCCCGTCAAGACCGGTCACTCCAGGTTCTTTGCCTTGACACACGACTTTGAAACGTCTTTGGCAAAGAACAGAGTCGATCGTTCACAATGGAGACAGAACAAGCAGCTCCGCAGGGGATGAGATCAGCCATTGATTTCAGGAAATCAAGCGGGACAATCCGGGACGAGCCACGTCGTTCAGCGTCAGCACACAGCAGACGCGGGACCAGGTGCTGCCGTCGGGACAATCCTGACTCCACTTCAGGAAGATATGGGGCTGGAACGGCTGGAGCAAGCCGTGCACGAATAGCAACTTCGTTGCGACATAAGAACAATTTAGGCATCGTCGTTGAGATCAGTTCGATGGAGAATGTCACTAGCGGGGAACTCCGCGCTTATATAGTCATACGAATGGAGGGAAGGGGTGGAAATACCAAACATTTGAAGTAACAAACGCTGTGTACAGTCGCTAGCTTGTGATGTCTCCGTTTCTGTTCAGCAAATTCAGCAATCGAAAGAAGTCGAGATATTTCTTGTGCATGTCACATTCGGTGACTATCCAGTGATAGCTGCCGCACTTGAACCAACCCCCCCTTTTCCACGCACTTTCCCCCTCCTACGAAGCAACAACGATGTGTACAGTCGTCCGCTTGTGAAGTATCGGTTTCTGTTTAGCGACTACAACAATAAAAAGAAATCGAGATATTTCCAGTGCATGTCACATGCGGTGACTGTCCGGCGCTGGCTGCTGCACTTGAACCAACCCCCCTTTCTGACCCCTATTCTCCCTCTCACAAAGCACAGAACGTTCTGTACCTTCAATAGCTAGTAAACTAAGCTCTTCTGGATTGAATGTAGCAATAAAAACTAACAAAAAAAAAATTCAGACGCGTGGCACATGAGCTTATTGGTCAACGCGGGCTGCTGCACCTATTCCCTTCCCCCCTTCCCGGTCTCGTTTCCCTCCCTTAGGGTGCTCAGATCGTTTGGTAAATTTACCATGTTGTGAAGAAAGTATTTCTCTAGCGAATGAAGCAATAAAAAAAAATCTAGAATATTTCGGTTCAGAGTAGACGTTCCCCTTAATACTTTGTTAGAGTATGAGCCCTGAACTATAACTGGTGTATTTATACTAAGATGAGGGAAAAATTTACATCAACTTGGTATGCTAAGGAATTAACAATAAGGTTGAGAGATTTTACAATGAAAGTATAAGAAGTAAATTTCTGTTTGCAGTGAGATGTAAGGTTTAATTGTGAGCAGGCATAGAAGGAGGTGAAAGATACAAAATAATAGGTTACATACCAGTGTGACAAATCAGTGAAGAAATAGTAGAATATCTGATTTTAGAGTTTAGTAGGTTTGATCATAGAAGAGTTGTTAATGAATATGGTATATAAACAGTACCAAAAAAAAACAATGGCATGCCAAATATGATAAATATGACTTAGATCTGAGCTTTCTTATAGGATAAGATCAAGAATGCATCCTTAACATGTTGACTACGGAATGGGACATATGTATACCACTAGGTAAATTGTTCATATACGCACCAATGTAAATGTATAACATTTCAAATCATTTTGCAAGTTCTTTTGCAGAAATTTTATGATTTTATCCTACGATGAAAATATTATCCAGTTCTTACATTTTGTACATTTCTTACAATTTAGGATGGAAGCTTATTTAAGCAAGTAAGTTGATTTTATTAATCTGTTTTTTTACAACCTAACAGAATCAACTTTACAACCCATGCAATTGTAGTTGATGTGTTAATATCCTGTTTTTGTACCAGGGAAAACTGTGATAACAGCACCAACTGCTCTTGCTCATCCTTTTCAAGTTTAATTTTGTATTAACATGCCAATATTGATGAATATATTTATCAAATAATGCAATCCATCATTATAAAATTTCAAATTTAGTGTAAATTTTATTATTTCAAAAAATTTAATTTTAATGCATGAATAATAAAGCTGTTTCAATTTATCCTTCGCATCTTTTAGCTGTATATATGGATACTTTTCTTTCCAGAACAAGGCTGCCATTGTCAGCCACATTTAGTTGGCATGATCAACCAGAAGTGAACTATGGCTTAAGAAGAATGTGGGACTTTTAGCTTGACACTTGGCAGGATACCGCAGCAAAAAAATAGATTGCAATGCTGCTATAGCTTCCTCCCCTAATAATATTTGTAAAGTTTAAAATTCATAATTAATGAGATACCTCATGTACTCATACTAATTTCAATTATCATATTGTGAGTTACACCTGCATCATTCCTTTTCCTATGAATCTTGATTTATATTATTAAACTTGCATTAATAATGTTTGTAAAATCATAGCAAAAATTTGTCAACATTCACAAATCTGTGTCAATATACTTAAGCAACCACATAAATGACACACTGCATTCAAATTTTTCAACAAGAAACTATGTAAGATACAGGGTTTTTTATTGAAAGATTTTGTACAGTCTCTACTTCCAGTGCAAGTTTCAAAAACATACTTCGAGATAATTTTAAAATTTTACTGCTTACATAAGTCCTCTATTCAAAATTTCATCCTCATTTCAGAACTACTCTCATCAGCAATTACAATCTTTCAGCGCATGACGTACGTGGGTGAAATTAAATTATTAATCCACGGCGTAATAGTCCTTTTTCTACACTTTTAATTTTTTCGATAGCAAGGAAAGTAAGCCATTTTTGTACCAAATGAATCGCTCCCGAACTCAAGGACCGCTCTATAGCGTCTGCCGCAAGAATATGCTTCACAGCAAAATGTGTATTGAAAACTATTCAAAGAAAAAGCAAAGAATAAAAAATGTAACAAGCTGAAGGAGGAAAAGTTGAAATTAAAATAGGGCTCACACAAAAACTGACGTGATATAACGACGTATTTACACATCGTCACACCTCCAGCGACACAAATAAACTAAAAAATTAGACAACGGTCCGTGACAACGGTGCGTTTAGCGAACTTGATTTCTAATCCACAGAAACGGATAAAATTTAAGAAATTAGGAAATTTCATGTCAGGTTTTATATTTTTTATTTTTAAATTTAACAATGTGCCACATTATGCATTATCATTTTATACGAGACAGTATAACACCATTGTTTTCCACTGATGTCTTCCAATACATGCTTATGTCCCCACACTTGCAACAAAATAATTTTGAATATATAAAACCCTATGGATGCAAGCTTTGGGGTTCCTCAAAGATCTCTTTGCCAGCAAAAAATTAAACTTCATGGAAGAATGAATTGTATATCAGCATCGCTCTATCACAGAGAACACTGAGTTAAATGGTAGAAACCTTCAAACAAACATCGGCATCTTAGGATGCTTTATTTCCAATCAAGCGTGATACATATGATCTTAAGCATCGGTTTTTCAAATGTCTTATAACTAACACTATATATAGGACACCATGACGGTTTCCCCGTGAAGCCGGTACCCATTTCCGACACCTGGGTTGAGTGGGGTATTGTGGTTGAGCTCTCCCTTATACCCAACGGGGAAAATCGCCGCGCCAGTGCCGGGATACGAACCCGGGCCTCCAACATGCAAGGCCAATCCCTTAACCACTGTACCACCGCGAGCACCTACTACCTCCACGGACACTGCAGACCCAACAGCTTTGCCTGTTTTAGGGCCGCCGGCAAAAATTTTGACGACAGTGTTGATTTTCCACGTGCCCAAAGAATATACTTCTAACGACATTAGTCGTAGGAACGGTTTTTGGACAATTGACACCCAGAGCTGAAAGTAATAATTGGTATGTGCCTGTTAGAAGCATAATTCGAGACGACAAGGCACACCGTCATGACGCCCTGAACTGCTTTGCATCAGTCACAGCTTGATAATTCATTGAGAAATGGAGGTAATAGGGAAACGGTAGATATCGCCCAAGAGGTGCACGCACAATCACCCAAGTCGGTGAGAGGGAATATTGTTCCAATCAGGAAAGGTGCAATAGGCACAACAGTACTTTGCGTGTCCAGAGAGGAGGTTCTCCGCTCTCGACAGTCGAACAGTGAGTGACGTTTAAAAGGCACCCGTGCACAAGCAAAGAGCAGCATGGTAAAAGGGGGCCAGCTGGGCGAATACTGTTGTCCTTGCAGACAATCTAGCTTGCTTCTGATCAGAGTTCTATAAAGTTTAATTAGCATCGTACGGTCAGCTTCCAAGGAAAGACATTTCAGAAGATTGAAAATAAATTTTTGCTGCTCGTCAATAGACGCATGAAAAATGTTGCCGCTGTACAGCTTTTCTGAAGCAAATAAACTCTGAACTAAAATAATCCAAAAATATTTATCGATCACAAACAATTTTAACAATGGGGACTTTTTTGGTTTTTGCCCTCAACTTTTTTTAATTTAAAAATACGAGTAAAAACGCAGAGCTCGACTTATTTTCGGCCCCTTCAAATTAAGTTCAATCTCATGAAATCGTTATAAAAGTTCTAAAAACCGTACCACGGCAGGAAATCCAATGGCACACTTTTTCATAAAATTTCTTTGCATTGGCTGTGAAAGGAAACGTTACCACAAACGGTAAGAACCAAAACTTTTTTAATGGTGACTTCATTTCCTTTTTTGATGTGTTGAAATATAAATCCATCGAATTCCTAAGAGTTCTATGTGTAATATTTTATTAATCGCTCCATTTCACAGTCGAGTTTCTTCTTACAGTGGAACGTATTTCTGATCTTAATTTTTAGCCTAAGGAGGAGTGTACTACAAGCTCAATAAGTAGGAAAATTCTGCTCAAAGCCTTTCCTACTCGTCTTTTCCGATGTCTATAATCGTCAGAGGAGCTACCGCGACACCTGGCAAAGTGGCAGAGGAAGCCCCTCAAAGAGGTGGCTGAGAGTCAGTCTGGTTGATGTCTTGTGACTTTAAATGTAACTGCTCCTTCACTACTTTGGTGCCTGTGCATGAGTGATGTCCGACTGTATGAAACTTCGGTAACAACCCTTGCTTCGTTCCTGCAACCATATTTAACAGTAGATCGAAAACCTGTACAGGCAAAACGTGGATAATAATAAACGATAGAAGTTTATGACATTTTTTCATGAGATCCAAAGCACTAGTAGTAACTGTGCCCTACCTCTCCTATCATGATGTTAAGGTGTGCAGTAGAGGAATTTAAACATAAAATATTTGACCTGAGTTGAGCATTCTACTTCCTGGTTCAGAGATCTTGCTAACCCATGGAAGCTAACATAGTTAATTGTGTTATATCATAGAACAGACAACTCTGCTGCGTTCTACATTTCTCATGAAAGAGAATACAAAATCCTACTCCAGAGCCCAAAAAAACAGAGAGCAAGTAATGTGTCCGAAAATAAAAGGTGAAGAGCCACTGTGTGCAGTCTCCAGCACACATCCATAAGCTCATCATAGCTCACCTAACAGGCACTTCCCACACTCAACATCAACACACCTCCCACGCACCTCCTTATCAATATATAAACCAAAATAATCAACACGCGATATCTTCAGAAAAGCTAACATGATCTTCGTTTGTTTCTGCGGCTGGAGATGGTTTCTTTTTCTTCTTCTTTTTCTTTTGAATGCTGTTTTTCTTTTCTGAGTTGCCGCCTTCGCCGCTCATGGTTATCCCAAGAGTAGCTTTCATGGCCTTCAAGCGCTCATTCTCTTGGTCACTTATTAACCTGCAACAAAATAACTCGTATAAGTCAGAACAGAGCAACAAAATTAGTAGTGCAGACAAGATAATGAAAATACTGAAAATCTGTAAATGTGTTAAGCACGTTAACTACGTATTGGTGCACGTGTACCATTGGGTAAGTTGTCCATTTACGTGCCGGTCTCGATGAATAACATTCCAATCATTTCAGTAACTTGATTCAAAATAGATTATTGCGTACTAGTTAAAATGTTTTCATGCAATTACATTTTTCACGCTCCTCAGAATAGAAACCAAGTAATCGAACAGTAAAGGCAGTTTTTCAATTCTGCTACTTCTAACCTAACGAAAACAATTTTAGGAAACGTGTTTTTTGGCGAGAGTGTTTTTCTTTCACGAATAGGTTTGAGAGAAATTAGTGGTTATCTTCTACATAGTTACAACAAAAAACTGATGGAACGTCTTTGGAAAATAGATGCTTGTACAGTGAGCGCTTTTTCACAGTGATTCAGACGTTGAGCAAAGATAAATAAAATTACACTACAATTCCCCGTGAAGCTTCAAGAAACGCAAGAAATATCCTGTGAAACAAATAATTATAACTGCAGCCCCCAAACCTAGACAGCCCAAAGCTGGTCACTCAGACCAGGGGGCAGCATAGCCCGACAAACCAACTCCAAAAGAACTATCGCACGCAGATAAGCACTCACAATAAGCTGGAAAGGTACACAGTAGGCAAACCAAACAACCGCAAAACCTCAAAATCAGACATACATGAACAATACCTCACCTAAATGACAAGTGAACCAACTATGAAAGGCAACCAAAGAATCAAACAACACATATGTGTCCACTGACATATATCTCTATGGAAAAGACCCACGACCAAGGTCAGTATGGAAGAATGGACGAGCCAACATTACGCTATGACCTCGAGTAATGCACCCATCAATCAAACAGTAACCAGGTAACTCAGAACTTGTCCGGTCTGAAAGCATCATCCAACTCTTCATGAAGTCAATGCGCAACATCCATTACAGAAAAACGTTATGATGACTCAATCTGTCGCCATACTTCCACCTCTAGAGCCCATCATTACGCAATGTCTATCGTCTGTTTCCATGAGACGTGGATCTTTAAATAATTAGCATTCCAAACATCACGAGCAATAATTCAAGAACGGCCATAAGAAGTGGGCAACAAAACGAGTCACCACAAACTCTGGTAGCCTACACACTGTTCAACGTTAAAGACAACTCGCCATTCTAGCCGCCTTGTAACAGGCAGAGCAACGTGGATGTGGAATTTCCAATCAATATCCCAAACAGTTCGAAGATCACGATAAGACAAGTTCCAAATAATAATCACCAGTGGTGTAAAGCAGTCTAAACGAAATTAATGAAATTTTTAACATGACGAGTTCGGCAAAGACTCATAACTACACACTTGTCACAAATCAAACCCAGGTTCCATAATTTAGCATTGTCAACCTAACAATCAAGGTGCCTCTAGAATAACAAGCTATCATCTAGGTAAGAAGACAAAGGATAAATCAAATATAACTTAAAACTGTTGGTAAAAACCTTCACAAAACGTAAAACGTAAGAAATATGAGGACCAACAAAGACGAAAAGAGAGCCTTGTTATATTGTCACGATATAACTGCCCTGCATCTATAATTACGAAGGAATCGCTACGAGGAATACTGAAATGCTACGTCTGGCCAACGACTTTCATCTCCTCGAAAAGAACCGGTTGTGGTTCATCGCCTATGGCGATGAACCGCAGTGGAAAAAGGGCGATGAACCGAAAAAGGGAAAAGGGCGATGAAGGGAAAAGGGCAAAGGAAAAGGGCGATGAAGGGCGAAGCTTTGGCGATGAACCCGCTTTGCTTTAAACTACTGTAAAAGTGACAATTGACTGTTAATTAACTGGAGATTCAACTTATTCTAATTAATAGTGATAACTGACCGTAAAAGCAACCAGCCTCCTCGCACTTACTTCATCAACGCCAAAAAGGATCCCGCAGATAAGTTAAACATATTTACTATGTGTCTAACCGGCTTCTCCCTCAACAGCATTGTGACATGTTAGATGTCTGCGTTAATAGCGAACCTTTGTAACCTTTCGTGTCTTTAATTTCCTTTGTAAGTTAGGAAGAGGTGACAATGAAAAGAGATGATGATGAAGAGATGAGGATGATAATATAATGATAAAATGCACATTAATAATAGCCTTCAGCTCTGACCTCACGCTTACCGAAGAACAGAGATAATTAATTAATTATGACGACCGTTATTAATGATTGATTTACTATAAATTTTATTTGCCCAAATAGAGGGCTGGTGGCAGCTCCAAATACTTCATCATGATTAATAAAGAGTAGAAAATATATGAATGTGACGAATAGAAATGTCACGACAATTAAATAATAAAGAAAAAGAACATCCATTACGATGACAGCAGCGTGCGGAAACGACGAACAAAACCCCTAAAACAGACCACGACGGCCCCCACTCATCACAGGCCTGGACTACTCTAACTTGGACACCCATCGACTGACATTCGGATTCAGGACTAAAAAGTTTCTACAGTATTCTCATCTCAACTCCTGCAGATGAACACTATTTTTTTCTTGTCAACATTTTAAAACTCAAGAAAATTCCATCCACAGCCTGTTGTTGCTTTAACCCACATAAAATAAATAAACGGGATAGGGAAACTGATAAATTATGGATCTACTGCGCTGAAAACCAAGCTAACTAGCAAAGAAACAAACAGGCCTCTGGACGTCAAATGCCTAATCAAATGAGCAGCTATAAATCGCTCTACAGTTTTGCAACACACTGAGGCGAGAATCACCAATGGGTATTTGTTGCAGTCATACTCGACTCAGATTAAAAAAAGGAGCTTAAATTGATCGCGACTTCCCGGATGACAAAGCTCCCAAAGACCAAGACCTGGCAATAATGCAGTGGTGAGGAAATACCAATGCAGAAATTTCAACAGAATTAAGTGATCATCATTAGAGTCTAGACCTACCATACCGCAGTAGAGATTTCAAAAATGCGTCTGATAAGTTCCGCACATTACCCATCAAAAAATTGAGTTCACTTCAGCTGAAATACCAAGGGATCAAAGAAACAGGAGATGCAAAGGCTCTGCTGAAGTTCTCAGTAGTAGTCTCAGACATAACAGAAGGATCATCCAACAGAAGCGATTCCACAAGAGACCCAAAGAATGAGCATCCATCTTCTTCCTACTAACATAAGCGTTCCGAGTTAGCCACACTTCATAACGAGCTCTAAAGTTCCTCACGAAATTCCGATTCTCAAAGTTCACAAAGGGAAACTGACCACGAACAACGGCAGTGCGGACATCAAAACGATCTAACTCACGTCTCAGCTGCTTGTAACTACGTCTTAGGGCGCTCAACGCTGCTCCAGGTCACGAGGTGGACAGACCTCCCAAGAGCATAAAATATCCTTATAGCTACAGGAACATATTTCCTTAACTAAGGGACAAAAAATAGTCTACTAACGCCCGCAGCACTGACCCACTGACAGGCCTTTACGCCCCAATTTCTAATCTCAAACCGACAAGCACAGCAAAAGGTCATCCTAATTGCTCACTAATTATTCCACCTAAAGATACATAACTTGTGTTTGTACTTTATTAAAACAACAATTTTTTAACAGTGTTCGCAAGTGTTTGCACTTGCAATTAGCCTTCAATGCTGTAACACCGTTTGATTTCATGATATCTATAAGTATCTAAAACTTGCTTTCCCTCTCTGAAAATGAGATACAACCACCACCATAGTTCTTTACTTGGCACACCATTGTCTCTTTCACAAGCACAATTTCTATCCCTGGTCTTTTATCAACTTAGAAGAACCAAACATAATTCGGTAATTTTTCCTTCATTATTGTATTTTTATCACCTACCAATATCTATGCGCAGCAACATTCTTTCTTACCAAACATTGACACTTCACCTCACCTCCAATCACTGCACTATTCTCACAAACACATCGCACCATCCAGAAACAGTAGCAACAGCCCTAAAGAAGGCAATAAATCTGTTGTCCATAATAGAAACCCTCAACGCTAAGAAGGCTTAGCGCCACCACAAGCTCTCAGCCAAGACACAACTTACTTATTGCTGTCCTTATCGACTTTTCTCAGGGTGTTGGGAGGAATTTTTTCGAGGGTGGGCGCGACCCCGAGCATGAATATCTGGGGCACCCCGCAGTACTCGCGCCGTATCCTGTACCTCAGGCTCATGTCATTTGTGGCCACTATGTACCTGTGCACAACAAAAAATTTTAATTCCAGAAGAAAATGGTTACAAGCACATACAAACTGAACGTTTGAGGAATTTAAGAAATGTTTGCACAACACTGTAGTATTCTATAACGAAATTCACTGAAAAACATTGCTTCAATAATTGAGTGAGGGTAATCATGGTCGCCCTCTCATGATGTATTAGGGCATGTATACTGTAATTCATAGTAGTCCTTTCACTGCGCACCTACTCTACATCCGAATTCTGATGGTAGCTATTTCCCTCAAAAGAGTTGAATATCTCTATACAATCCCTTTGAAAAATTCAAAAGTTATCAAGTGCTTATATTATAATTCACTACCAGTTCCACAGAACTGTATCACAACTAAACAGGTCTTGAACAAAATATAACATACTCATGAAAATAAAACTGTAAATTTGGCTAAAACATACATAAAAGCACAATGGTTGAGTGCAATTTATATATTTTCAATTCAGGTGAGGTTGAATACATAGGTAATGGAAAACCAGGAGTTAATAAAACTTAGAAATGTAGAGTGTAGCAAGTAGAAGACAGGCCTTTGGTCTCGCCTGAGAGTGAGGCTCAGATAATAAAGATTAGACAAAAATTGAGATGGTAAAAAAAGTTTGACAGGATGAATTTATAAGCCAAAAAAATATAAGAAACACTAAAAAAAGGGCAAGATTTTTCAAGAAATATTGGATGAAGCAGAAATTTGAACACTTGACTAGCAAGAGATGATGAAGGGTATTTAACTGTTGTACAAAGAATAAAGCAGAATTGACAAGTTGAATCAGGACGAAGCAAGCAAGACAAATATGCACGGTAGTTAAGAGATAATAAGACAAGCCTGAGTGAGCTATGGTGCTTTGGATATGTGGAAACTATAAAGAACCACATCTGGCTAACAAGTATCTAGAGGTAGAAGTGTACAGAATATGTGATTATGTTAAATTTGGGGTGTAAAGGAGCAGTTGGGTGCAAATGACATACATCTAGATATAAGTATTGTTTCTTAATTCTCTTTTCTTTCCAGACAATGCAAGAGAAAGTATTGCAGACCATATGAGGTAAGAGTGCATGAGCTTACTAACTCACCGATGAGGGTTGCCATTGTCCAACAATGACATGATGCAGGTGGTGGAGGTGACGGGTTTGCCTTCGTGTCCACAGCGATGCAGTGGGAACTGCTTCAGAATCTGGCAGCATCCTGACAGGGCCTTTTCTGTAACAAAGGAGAGGGTGACAAGAGTTTCTCTGGTGTTCTATGAACCCCTTTTGTACACAAGCCTGTTTACTGACCCTAGTGATCAATGAGTTAATATTTTAAAAACCAATGTTAAACATTTCATGTTCAAAGGCTATTGGAAATAAACTATTTTTCTCTTTCTTTCTTTCCTTTTTAATGTATCAACCTTATAAAGCATAACCAAATTTCTGCCCACCTGCAACTGGTTGTCCAAATTCTGTTTAGTTCCAAGGAAAACGCATTTAGGAATTCGTAAAATAGTTAAATTCTTAGAAAATAAAAGTGATTCCTTGGAGCTCATGAAAACTGCACATCAAGACAAGCTTTAATAAACCAAAAGCCTGATATGTCAGAGAACAACCCAGCCCTAAATTCATCTTTAAAATCTGTTCTACATAGAGTTCAGAGCTAAATAACACAACACGTTGATTAAATCGCCAGATTTCACATTTCTAAACCACATCCAATTACAAAAATTAGACTATACATAAACATTGGTATTAAAAGGCTAATAAAATATCTAAAATCCTCAAATATTTAATGGAAAATATATAGAAACATGTATAATAAATATTTGAACAAAAATGAACCAACACATTTCTAGATGTACATACATTAATACTTTGCGGCATAGCAGTTATCATTAATTTGACTTTGAGACGTTTAGCTTAGTTCACTACCAGCCTTTCACAAGTTTTGGGTGTAATCTTATTCCATTCTTCAATACGAATTTCTTTGAGTTCAGTGATATTATTGGGACTTTTTAGCTGAATCTTCAGATTTCCCTCCACAAAGTTTTGATCAGATTCATGTTTGGGGATTGACTTGACCATCCTAAAATGTTTATCTTCTTCATCCTCAACCACTTCTTGGTTTTGTTTGCAGTATGCTTTGGATCGTCGCCTTGTTGGAAGGTCCATCCACGTTTCAATTTCAACAAACGAGCTGAAGGCAGCAGTTGCTCTTCCAATATTTCACGATATTTCCTGCCATTCATATTCCTTCAATGATGTGAAATTTAGCTACCCCTGATGAGCTGAAACATCCCCACACCATGATTGAGCCACCTCCAAACACAACAGTGGGTATGGTGCACTTTGGTTTATACACTTTGTTTTATTCCCTCCAAACATGGTTTGTACCGTTTCTCCTAAATAGTACAATTTTGGTTTCATCTGACCACTGTACTGAGTTCCAAAACGCAGCTGGCTTGTTCAAATGGTCATTGGCATACTTCAGCTTGGCCTTGACGTGACGTTTCTGGAGAAGAGGTGTTCTACAAGAGGTGAGGGAGCGAAGACCTTCACGGTATAGTGCCCTGCTGATTGTGTGTTTGTAGGCTTTGATTCCAGATGCCTTGAGATCATCCTTCGAGTCTTCATGAGTAGTTTGAAGCCTCTGCACTACTGTTCGTACCAATTTTGGAACAGCACAATCGTTAATCTTCTGTAGATGGCCAGTTTGAAGCTTGCTGAGAGTCATATTCTGGCCTTTCCACTTATGTATTATGGTTCCAACCAAGGCTATAGGAACACACAGTTGTGCACATATCTTCCAATCCACCAAACGTTCATTACAGAGCTCCACAATATGCTCATGAAGGTCTGGGCTGATGTCCTTATTCTTACTCATGCTTACAACCTTTCAGAACCAGAGCTGCAGTTCCAATGATACGTTATTGGAGATGAATGCTGAGGAAAGCTAGGTTGTCAAATTGTAGAATGTATTAGAACATTCTGGAATAATCCTACAATAATTTTAATGTATAAAATGGAAAAAAAAGTTGGGTATTGGAAAATTTTGTTCATGCACTTACTTTACATGTTCCTGTATATTTTTCAATTAAATATTTATGGGTTTTAGATTTATTATTAACCTTTTAATACTATTGTTTATACATATTCCAATTTCTGTAGTTGTACATGGTTTAGAAATGTGGAATTTGACAATCTAATCTACGTACTGTACTACTTTGCCCTCACTGTACAGAGAACTTACTATCTTGCATTCTACTAGGGTAAGTGTTGTGACACTGAGATGCTGTGTCAGCTACACTCATACCGTGTTAGTGACCAGTAAAACTATTCACTTTGATGATTAGCTGTGATTCCCATTCAGATGTTTGCTGTTGCCAACATTAAGTGCCCTCCCCTTCCCAAGCTTGATGTCCTGCTATAAGCTATAATGTTGAATATTTAAGGCAGAGCTTCCCTGGGCCTTCAAGATAATTCCTGTTATTTGTTCCCATGAGTACCATACCCAAAGTCTTTGCATTTTTACCTCAGCTTGATTTAAAAACACATGCAGAGGCAGCAAACAGCATGAACAAATTGCTCTATGACTTGGGACTTGAAAAAACTATGATCAACAATTAACAACACATCAAAGACAGCCTCAAAAAAGATGTGTTGAATAGATATTGCAACTGTAGAGTAATTATAACAGTGACTGGGTGCTGCAGCTGAGTTCCTTACTCTACAAGGATCATAAGGGAATAGTTAATTTCACAGTACTGAAGATATTTCATTAATAAATGTTTCCTTCATACCTGCATACCAGTGAGTATCAGTCTTGGCTCTTTCAATTTTGAGGTCTAGATGTTTGCCAAGTGAGAACATACACTTAAATGTTCCTATCACATTGGTATTCAGAGAGAAATTTTAGGTTAATATTCCCTGATATCTTCAAGGGACGGTTCAACTAAAAAATCCCAACAATGACCATTACCTTGATTAAAGAATGAGTAGATCAGGTGAACTCCATAGCAATGTCAAGTGTTGCTTAATATGAATACAGCCATATTAGATTATTAGATTATTAGTTAGTTTAAGCCTCCCTATCCGCTACAAAGGCGATCCAAAGAGAGGAAGGAGGAAGGCACCATTTAGTATGGAGTTTAGGGAACGTGGAATCTATGCAGAAAGGGCATAGAAACAGTAAGATGAGAAAGAAGTTTATGAAACAAGATCAAAGTTGAAGAAGAAAGTAGTAGGTGTTGAAAAAACAGGACAGCAGTGAACCGAAAAAAGATGGTCCGTAACAGAACAAAAACCTATTTTATTTCAACAAAAAGGAAGCCTACCTAACCCTTAGCTCGGGCCCTCACATAGTCCCCCTGGGAGCGCTAATTCCCATAGATACAACAGTTGTATCCCCCTGAGGGGATGAATACAGCCATATTTCCACCATTTGCTAGAAATGTTTTGAACTTTCATGAGCAAAGTATTACTTTTATTCATTGAATAGCAAGACCGCAAATTTTTTCTTTGAAATTCAATACAGCTTTTTAAATTTAGACAATGGAATTTCTTTTTTTTTCATCATCTTCATGTTGCCATCCTTTACAAGACAAAGAGAATATACAAGGATTTCCATAACAATACCTCAGCACAATCTACCTTGGGATACACACCACCCATTCAATGAATGCACACCTTAACAGAAACAAGTAATAACTTAGCATTATGTCCACATTTCAGAATAAATTTGACATTTGTACAAATTTATGAACAAAAATAAACATAAAAGCTCACTTCCTGAATTTATGGTATTTGAATAAAAATGTCACAATTCTCAGTCATAATAAAAAATTAGCAGGTAGAAAGCCTTTAATTCTCAACTCAATAGTGATCTCAAACTTACGTGTTTCAAATCTCTCCATAAGCATTTGTACCTGAAAATAGCTATAGGAGCTTTTTTTCCACAATTTAAAAATATAAGTTTTGGTTTTTTAGTCAATAACTGCCACTAATGAATGAGCTCTTCTAACAGTATAAAAAAATCTAAATACAACTCATACCAAATGAGCTACACACATGTGGCACTCAAAAAGAACTTGGATGTCACTTACAACTCTAAATGGCATCCAGGCAAGCCAGAGCCAATTTGTTGTCAATGCTTAATAACCATGAATACAATACTAAATGAAGTTACATGCTAAATGCTGAAAATTCTCCCCTATAATTGAGAATTTCCCATGTATAGAAACATTGCACATTCTGAACATGTAGCCTTTAGAGAATCAAAATTGCCTTTATTAAAAACGCTTATAAAAAATGTCAATGAGTAGGCAATGTAAACCTTAACTACTGAAGTTACATCTTAGTTTCAAAAAACAGAACTATTCCCTTGCAGGGAAGAATCAGCTTGACGCATTATATGTGATGCGGCTAAACACTCACTGAGCCGAAGAAGGTTTTCCACTTCGATGATGCAGCACTGTGTGGTCACTATGTTGAGTTCACTCCTCAAATAATTAGGAAGCTGCTCTCGGATCTTCACTTTTTTCTGTACAAAAAATTAGGTAATTTTCAAACAATGGCAAAGGAGGAATTTTCTACCTTACTTCCTGAAATGCACACTGTCTGATTGAGAAATGTCAATATTCAAGCTTAATAAGAACATTGAAAAACTTGCAATACATTATACTGCAACAATGAAATCATGTTATTTTATTACATCTTCATTCAAATTCACCTGACTTGCATAAAAAAATTGCTTCCTCAGTTTCATTACAGAATAACAGTTCAACCCTGTTTGTGAAGAAAAATGCAGCAAAAATTTTTCAGACATTGGTCTAGAAAGTAAGCTGTCAAAACCCAGATACCAACTGAAAAGTACAATGAATTTTTCATTGTATCAAATGATATAATTGTAATATCAAATGATATTACAAATAAATGGCAATAATTTGAAGTACTAATACAGTTTAAAACTCCCTAGCAATAAAAAAAGCAATTTCAAGAGACCATAAAGTAGGAGCCATTCAATATGTACTGTGGAAAATCTCAACACAAAGTGTGTTCTCACTTAGGATAGTTTGTATAGTATGTAGAAACAGCATGTTAGAAAAGAAAAATAAGAAAAGTCGAAGAAGAGATAACAAATGAGGCATATAAACTGGTTAAGTAAAGTGAGTGTTTAATAGAAAAAAGTAAGGTATACCTATAACTGAGTTAACCTTAATGTAACCACCCTGAGATATCTGCCTCCATGCCAAAAAATAAATCAACTTAAACCTATTCTATGCCTCTTGAGGGAGAAATTTGTAATATTGCCAACTTTCAAAAGGTTGAAACTGAATATTAAAATCCCTCCAGGACTCTGCCTTAGAAAGTAAAAATATAATTTCTAAGTTTGAAAGCTTTTTTTTCTAGGTAGAGTCACACTCTTGATTTAAACTGGAAACTTTAAAAAACATTTTCAATATGCAATGCTAGAAAAAATGTCAACTTAACCATTTAGCAACCCTAAATTTTTTTCTTTTTAAAAAAAAATTTCCACTTAATTCTTATGGAATGAATATTTGAGGATGATAAAGAATTGTGTTACACTGTTAAAATATAGTATTTTGAAAAAATTGAAAGAGGACAAATATGTCCTGTTGGACTTGTGGTAATATGGATTGAAAGAGGATATATATATATATATATATATATATATATATATATATATATATATATATATATATATCCAGTTGGACTTATGAGTTCATATATTTATATTCACATTTATATAAAATTGGTTTTGTACGTATCTATACACAATATTTCAAATCAACTGCAGTCTCATTAAAGTACTGGAGCATCCCATGGTGTAACTGGAATGAGTTTCTACTCTTAAAAATTGCAACCTAGTAAAATAGAAAAACGTATTGCCACTATCTTTTCGAATAACCCTTTGGACAAACTGGATTGTGGTGACCTTCTTGATGCCGACTAATGTAATTTATTTGATAGAATAATTAGACACTGATGATGACCAAGATCAAGAAGAAAAGCCCATGACAGTAGATAATATCTGCACACAGTCCAAAACTTAAAATTTTCCGCAAGCTCAAACATCATTGACAAGGTTGAACTGGAGGAAAGTCAAACAACAAATTGCTGAATATACTTGGCTTCCTTTCCAAGAAATTTCAGCTGTCATTACCACATGTGAAACACCAATGAACTATTTATAATGGATAAGCTCCTTCATGACATATGTCTACATACTAACATGTATGCCCCCAAGAGGATTCAGAATATAATTGGAACAATGGCTAGGCATCTGTTTGTGGATGTTCAT
>JACJUY010009688.1:5960-24579 GCA_014220935.1 Platorchestia sp. MABIK | reverse complement strand
GTCGTAAATTGTTACCAATTTATTAAATGCCAAACGTTAACTGGGTCAATTAGATCCCATTTATTTTAAGAGGTTTGTTGAAATATTTTAAACTACCTAATTTTTGTTTGATTGACTTTTTAACTAATTTAATTTTTTTGGGTCGCATTGCAAGCAGCGTGTTAAGCTCCTAGAAATAATTTACATTATTGTAATTACTTGCAGTCTTTACGTAGTTTTGTTTCCTTAATTAGTAGCTAACAATAAATACACTTAATAATGAATATAAATCATGGGATGATTTAAAATTGATACCATTATTAGCTAAGAGGTTCATTATGATCCAGGAGTCGGCTCATCATAATGAATAAATTAATAAATAACGAATATATGAATAAATTAACATCCTTATTGAGACGAACCTAAAAACAAATAAAGGTACAAGTGCATCGCAAATTTGAAAGCAAGAAAAAAGGGGTATATATAAAATATATATCATACATTTTATCATGTTATATTATTTGATATTGTATTTTATTATATTATTTTATTTTATATTATATGATATTATTTTATATCATATTATATTATGTTATATTATATTATATTATATAATATAATATTATATATATGTAATAGTTATAAATATTATTAAAGCAGGAAGCCAACCGGTTCACAGTTATAAACCACCATAGAATAAAACTGAAAAGAAACTGTCGCCAAGTCTACCTCCCAACCCCCGCACCAGCAGCGGTGCGACCACCTCGCGCGTCCCCGGAACATAAGGCGCGGGTGACCTTAGGGGCGGGCGCGCCTAAGGCGATGTCCTAACCAGGCGCCTACTAAGGGCAATGGTATTCAGGCCGCGCGTTCGTGCGAGGCGAGCGGCGCCGACTTCGGCTCCGCGCCACGCAAGGATCCAGGCAAAATAATTTAATGTGAAGTCCCCGCCGCGCACCTGGCCACGTCTTCGGATGCCGCATCGCTCTCTGGACCGCGTGTGTTTTTTTGTGTCGATCAATAAGCCAGTTAATTAGAAACATAAAGGGTTAATTAGGCTTTAATTAGAGGATTTTTTAATTGGTTTTTAATTAGTGGTGAAGTTCATTAGCATTTAATTGAAGGATAGGTTAATTAGCATTGAATTTGTGATTAGGTTGACAAGTATTTAAGTAGTGGTTAAGTTAATTTTTATTTAATTGGTGGTTAGGATAATTAGTACTTGATTAGTGGTTAGATTAATTAGCATTTAATTGATGGTTAAGTTAATTACTGGTTAATTGGTGGTCAGGTAAAGTGTAATTAGTCCTTAATTGGCATTTGGGTTAATTGACATTTGAGTGGTGGTCAAGTTACTGGCTAATCAGAGGTTAATTATTAGCTACTTAAATGTTAACTAGGAGTTGACTAGAGGGCAACAGGGGATTAATTTTTGACTGACTATGTTATGAATATCAATTAATTAGTTTGTATACTCAGTTGAAATTAGTTAATAGCTGAATAATGATTCATTTCTTTACCAGTAACAGTCAATGAATTAACCGTTAATTAACAGTCAATAAACATTTAATTAGTGGTTTTATATTTATGGTTGGGATTATAGCTCTAATTAATTAGCAATTAAAATAGTTTAAAGTTGATGAACGGTTGAATTTGCTTTTGTCGTAGTAAGAACTTTAAAAACAATAAAAATCAATTTACTCTTGATGATTCACCAATTAGTAAGTTTTTAGTGATTATGGTAATTAATAGAAAACAAAAATTGTTAATAGGCAATAATTATGAAGTGGAAAATATATGTACGGGATAAGATATATACTGTAGGTAACATGAAGTAGGAAAACATCTGAGGATAAGATATATAAGTAAGATAAATTAGTATATGGATATGGGGATAAAATAGATAAGTAATGCAAATTAATTAAAAATATGGGGTTATGACATACAGGTAATATTAATTCGTAAATATGTACGGGGATAAAATAGATGGGCAACATAAACTAGTAAATATATACGGGGATAAGATATATAGGTAACAAATTTGGTTGATTTTCAGGTGTCTTTATGTGATGTACAAACCACCTTTGCCAAGAAGGTCAGGTGGGTCACACGAATATTTTTTGAAAATATTCTCCGTAAAATGGGTATTTGCGAAAAATTGTCTCCACGATTCGGCGTGTGGGAGGTCTGAATTTTGTCCAATGTTATTACTGAAGGCAGGGTGTTGAATTTTGCCCTATGTTATTACTGAAAGTAGGGTGTTGAATCTTGCCCTATGTTATTACTGAAGGCAGGGTGTTGAATCTTGCCCTATGTTATTACTGAAAGTACGGTGTTGAATTTTGCCCTATGTTATTACTGAAAATACGGTGTTGAATTTTGCCCTATGCTATTACTGAAAGTACGGTGTTGAATTTTGCCCTATGTTATTACTGAAAGCAGGGTGTTGAATCTTGCCCTATGTTATTACTGAGAGTAGGGTGTTGAATTTTGCCCTATGTTATTACTGAAAGTGGGGTGTAAATAACCCTAAATAATAAATAAATATTTACAATAAGGGATGTGAGTGCATATGTATATATTTATATACATGCAACTAAATAGCATATAATCATTGATTGATCAGGTTAATTCCATTTTGATCAAACTAACCACTGATTAAATGTTACTCAATCTAACCTCTGATTACATGTCATATACATAAGATAGATATATATAAAATGAAGGTTATAGCGAAGACAATAGATTTAAAATACATATCTATTAAAAATTAGAACGTTTCGATCATCTAGATCGTCATCAGCTATAGTCTGAAATATAAGAATTGACAAATTAAGACCGGCAATAAAAACCATTCATTAAGTGATATCACTTACTTATCAGTAATAGTAAGATTTGAAAAATTTGTCACCATTTTGAATGATTTTCCATGTATCAACTTTAATGAGTTCGTGAGCAATCTCAAATCATTGTCAATGAAGTATCATTTTAATTTCAAATCATATAAGATATTTTCTGCGATATTCCCAAAATCTGATATATCTCTTCTCAAGTCTCTTGCTGCAAACAAGACTATAGTTGTGACTCGACCGGACAAAGGTTGCGGTGTAGTTTTACTTGGCAGGTCAAATTATTTGCGAGGATTGGGTAAGATTATTTCAGACAGCAGCCGGTTCTCGGAAATACGCGAACCTATCCATAAATATGTACTCCGTATAGAAGATGAAATTAATAATTTCTTACGAAAACTTAGTAAATGTTCTGTTATTACTGAAACTGTGTAAAATAGTTTAAATTTTTCCGGTTCAGGTCCGGGAATACTCTATGTTCTTCCTAAAGTACATGAAGTAGATTTTAAATCCAAATCTCAACTAAGACCGATTTTTGCATCCTACAACACTCCGAGTTATAAATTAGCTAAATTTTTAGTTCCCATTTTAAACCCCTTAACCACTAATGAAAACAGCGTTTTTAATTCATCCTCCTTTGCTAAAGAGATCGCTAGTATTCCTGGTGCTGACAACTTTTACATGACGTCATTTGATGTGGAAAATTTGTTTACTAATAGTCCGTTAACTGAAACAATTGATATTTGTTTGCATCAATTATTTGAAGTGGAACAGACCGTTTGTAACTTTAGTCGTGTAGCATTTAAAACTCTGTTAGATCTTGCAGTTAGGTTTTCATTTTTCCTTTTTAATGGCAAGTACTACAAACAAATCGAGGGATTGGGTATGGGGCTGCCTGTGGGTCCAACTTTCGCGAATATTTTTGTGTCACATCTTGAACGAATATGGCTTTCTGAATGTCCAGATAATTTTAAACCAATCTTTTACCGCAGATACGTTGATGATACTTTTTTTTGTTCCGAGACAGAAACCACGCTCTTTTGTTTCTTGAATATACTCGTATAAATAGTAAACACCGAAATATTACTTTTACCATGGAGACAGAAGCTGACAATAAATTACCTTTTTTAGACTGTCTTGTCCAACGCTCAGGTTCCACTTTTTGTACCTCTGTTTATAGGAAAAGCACATTTACTGTTTTGGATTTAAGTTATTATCCGTTTTCTTTTATTTTATTTGAAAACAACAGCATGAAAACCCTTTTATTTCGGGCATATGAAATATGCTCAAGTTATTCATTATTGCAAAATGAGTTTGAATTCTTAAAGCAGTTCTTTGTAAAAAATGGTTATCTTTTATATTTTATTCATAAATATTTCAAGCAATTTTTAGATAAAAAGTATTCCGCCATTGCTACTTTGCTGACTGTAGATAAGAAGAAATTGTTCGTCACCATTCCTCACTTCGGTGTTCAGTCTGAGAGGTTGAAAGAACAATTGCTCTCATTAGTTGTGAAATACTTTCCCTGTGTTGACGTTCAAGTTATTTTGGTTAATAATTTCAAAATAGGTTCATTTTTTCATTTTTAAAGATAGACTACTCATTTCAAAGCTTTCCTCTGTTGTCTACAAGTACTGTTGCCCACTGTGTGGGTCTGTGTATGTCGGTTCGACATCGCGGTTGCTATCTACGAGGGTATTTGAACATAGTGGTAGAAGTTTTAGGACTGGTATTCCATTAAGTAGGCCTTCCCATTCAGCTATTAGAATCCATGCTGAAAAATGCAATACAACCATCTCACTCGAAAAATTTTCAATATTAGGTTCTTCAGGTTCGTGTTTTAATTTACGCATTCTTGAATCCCTCTTCATTAGCAAATTGAAACCCAACCTTAATGACATGCAGTCATCCTATCCATTGAAAATAGGTTTTACGTAATTTTTTTTTTAATCTGTGTACATATTATTGTTATATCACCTACTGAATAGTTTTAAATGCCGGTCTTAATTTGTCATTTCTTATATTTCAGACCATAGCTGATGATGATGATCTAGATGATCGAAACGTTCTAATTTTTAATAGAAATGCATTTTAAATCTACTGTCTTCGCTATAACCTTCATTTTAAAGCTTTGCCGTGTTGAGCAACCAAATCTAATTAATATATATTTATATGTATGTACACATTTGTTTACATATATGTCGGAGCAAATAGAAATATTTACAAATATATTAGAGGTTTTATATATATATATATACAGCATATGCAACCACAGCCCATATTGTGTTTATGTATATGATGAATATATGCGTATACCTGCATGTATATTCATCATAGATGAATATATATGGATATATATGATGAATATATGTGTATACCTGCATATGTGTTCATCATAGATGAACAAATATACATGATGAATATATACGTACACCTGCATATATATTCATCACAGAACACTACCGCTGAGTGGGAGGGGGGGAGGGACGGTAACCCCCAGAGGGTCAAGGTGAGACCTCTTTTTTAGGGTAGTTACCCTCCGCTTTGCCCCCCCTCCCCTGATTGGACAGGTGAATCCAGTGTCACCTGAGATGTCTGGGTGACGATTGCTCCCCTGGGTGCAGGCACAGCCAATCGCAGCTCCGAATGCGGCCAATCACAGCCCAAATTGGAGCCAATCAAAATTTCTGATTAGAATCAATCACAACCCCAATTGTAGCCATTCACAGCTCCCAATTGTGGCCAATCACAGCCCTTAAATTGTAGCCAATCACATGTAGATCGTGGCCAATCATAGCCTAAATTGAGGCCAATCACAGCGTCTGTTTTAGCCAATCACAGTACCTAGTTGGAAGCAATCACAGTTCCGATCGTGGCCAATCACAGCCCAGATTTTGGATTGTACGAAATGAATATATATTCAGAAAATGAAAACTTATTTTTTCTGTGTGTGAAATCTATATTGTACATAAACGCCGTCGAGATAATGAATAATGAATAAATAATTAAATCTGAAAAATTATTCTTCTTAGATTTGTGCCTAAACAGCAACTGATCTTTATTACTATTACTAATATTATTTATGGAATTAACATTATTATTGATAACCAGTGCACACGGCCCGTCCCAAATGAGGGCATTGTTTATTTTGATGGAACAAATCCTGCAGATGTGGATGCCAAACAAATATATCCATCCCAATAGTACCCGCCATTAAAATATTCTTGTACTTGTGCACTGGTGAAACTCGTATCACAGATACGGGCATTGAGCGTCCTTGTGAGCGTCACAGACACACGCACCGACCAAGCAAGCAACGACTCTGTTCAATTACTTCATTATTAGCCAACAAAAAATTGCTATATCTTTTTCATCGATATAAGCTGTATTTTCTTAACAATACATAACAATTTTGCCCAATTTATTTGATTTATAAACAGAAGTGAGCAGATGCCTGGGTTTTATATTTATCATTTGAATGGTATCTATGATACCAACAAAGCAAGGAGATTAACATTCAAATAACATAAGAAAAATTTTGCGCAAAAAATAAATTGATTTATTTATAAATTTATGAAGACACTTGGCGTTTTATTTTATAGTGTTGATAATTAATGTTATTAACTGCCAGCGTATTTTGACTGACGAATTTAAACAGCAACAGATCTTCATTTAATCCTCTTCATTTTGGATTTTGGTCCCCAATCATTTTTTCATTTTTTACAACAAGAAATATTGTATATCATAACTGGACCCTAATATATGTGTAACAACTTCGTTAAATTAATTAATTCATTTTATCAAAACTTTCTTGTCATCAGGAAATCATTTAAGAGAAAATCACTGTTGTTACATTACTCTGAACTAGATCATGCACTCATGATTTGACCTTCCCATAAAACCTTATTGGAATAATATTAATGTTTGTTAAATTTTTTGAACAACCATATGGAAAAACTATTCATACATAGTTTAATTAAACTCAATTTAATCTAATGCTGATTGAACTCGAATAATTTTTCTAAACAACCATTTGAAGAAAATCCTTCTAATAGTGTTTAATTAAATTAAATTTAAGTTAATGTTAATTGCTCGAAAAAATTTTCTAAACATCCATTTGAACATAATAATTTTATAGAGCTAAATTAAATTTAATTAAATTGAATGATAATTGAACGCAAAAAATGTAAACATCCTATTGAACACAATCATTTTTATAATTTTTTCTGAAATCCATTTTAATTTAATCGTAAATGAATGCAATGAGACAGCCAATAATTTAAGTTCGAGGAACAAATCTTTTGTTTAACACCTCATCTAACTCGTTTTTTAATTAAACGTCAAGTTATGTTCACTTTCTAACTTTTACAGGACTAATTTTATTAATTAAGAATTATATTTAGCTTCATGTAACCATTTACTGAACTAATATTTTTCATTTATTAAAGGTTAGATTAGATTTACTTTCTCCCTTCTTTAAATTATTTTTCTGGAATTCAAGATTAAATTAGATTCATTAAACCCCTTGCCGAACTAATTTTTTAAATTAAGTCCCTCGTTAAGTTCATTAAAAACCTCACAAAGCTAATTTTTTCAACTAAAATTCAGGGTCGGTATATTAAGCCCCTCAACAAACTACTTTTTTGATTATAGGATAGGTAAGGTTCATTTAATCTTTCACCAACTAATATTTTATTAAAGGCTAAATTACGTTATTTGTGTGTAAACTGTCGTTATTATTTCATTAGAATTGGTTTTTTCAAGTTTTAAGTATTAGAATCAGTGTAGCTCAAACAGATAAAAGCTAAGTGGGATTAAAGACATTAGATACAGAATGTACTATATGGAATTAGATGCATGAGAGACAACATGTGCTAAGTAGAATTAGATACATTAGATACAGCATGTACTAAGTGGGATTAGATACATTAGATACAGAATTTACTAGATGGAATTAGATACAGGAGAGACAACATGTACTATGTAGAATTAGATACATTAGATAAAACAAGTACTAAGTAGAATTAGATACAATATGGACTAAGTAGAATTAGATTCATAAGATACAACATGTACTAATTAGAATTAGATACAATAGGTACAACATACACCAGGTCGGATTACGTACAATAAGTACAACTGTGACTGAACACGTCAATCACGTAATGTTTCACAGTAAGTTTGCGACTTGAACAAATATATACGAGATGCTTCAAGTTAGTTAATTGAAGAGTTGAGTAATGTTATATATCGTTGTTTAATCACGTTCAGTCATAGTGTTTAACGATTTACATTTGAATTTAGTTTTAATAGCTTTTAACGATTAACACTTGAAGTTTTAATAACGTTTAACTGTTAACAATTTATGTTTAATAACGTTAAATGATTAACATTGGAAGTTTTAATAACGTTCAATGATTGACATTTGAAAGAAAAGAAAAAAAGAAAAATAGTTTATTTCCAATAAAGTTGATACATGCAATGTTCAACATCGGTTTTTAAAATATCCTAACATTAAAATCCTCAGTTGATGCACAAGGGTATCGTAAAACCCACGTCAATTGTCGAGACAAAAATGTTTGAGAGAAAAACATCCATTTAACATGAAAAAATTGCCATATCTTTTTCATCGATATAAGCTGTATTTTCTTAACAATACATAACAATTTTGAGCAATTTATTTGATTTATATACAAAAGTGAGCAGATGCCTGGGTTTCATATATATCATATGAATGATATCTATGATACCAACAAAGCAAGGAGATTTTTATTTGTGGTACGAGATGTGGTACGAAAAAATGCGTTCCCTTCAATGCGTTAATCGGATTTTGGATAATGCATTAAATACAAGTTCCTAAGAAAACATAAGCCTAGTGATGCATTGTTAAAAACACTCTCGTTGGTGCGCGCTTATATTGAAATTTGAGCATACGAACGCAGGAACTTGTGATATAAAAGATTAATGTTGAAAGTAAAATAGGTAGATTTAAATATGACATAAATTGAAGTTTTAATAACGTTTAAGTATTAACACACAAGTTTAAATAATAACAAGTTTCAGTAACGTTTAAGGAAGTTTTTAAAGAACATTTAAACGATTTACGTTATATAACATGGCATGATGAGTTATTTTATTTACCTACTCACCAACTTTAACTACTCAAAAAACTAAAACTTGTTCATGTGCCACGGACATGTGCATTACGAGGTTAATTTAAAAGCTCATTCTTTTTACAATTTACACAATTTAGTGACATGGTTCATTTATTACATGCTTCAATCAGGGTGAAAAAATTAATAATCATTCCCATTTAAAAATAGATGATACGACGGGTTAATACAAGCAAACAAAACTGGTATATTAGGATTGATTATAAGAATTAACATAGTATGCAATATAAAAATTAGTTTTCTTCAAACCAATGTGCGTTTTCTATTTTGAAAAGCGTTTTCTTTCCATTTAACTTGAAGGTTTTCTAAAGTAAACATTTCCTCTTGTTAACGTGGTGCAAATTCAGTAATTTTTAATTAATATTGTAAATGATGTATACGATTTAAACTGCTATTGTTCAAATATTATGCGAAGCTATTTATGTGTAACGCCCTCATTTTAACGCTTTCGTTTTAAACTCTTGGGGTTACAATACAACAATGTTAAGGCCTTTTTTGATGTGATATTTGTTGGTGTTAATAATTCATTTTAGGCTAGAATTGAACTATAAGGCTTATTTTTAGCGGCTTTTGGCATTACTAATATTGCACTTGAGGCTAAAATTACAGATTTAATAATTTTATTTGCAATTTTTGGCAATGTAATGAAATCATTTTAGGTTGAAATTGGCATCATGAGATTCCATTTTTTAATACACCTGTCAATGTATGTACGAGTATCTTCCTCATGAAATAACATTAGGAAGCGTACAAATTCGCTTCAATTAGGCTTTCATTTTCGGTAATTTTAGGCGTCACGAGACGGGCATTTTAATTCAGAAAAATAAGGTTCTTCCTTTAAAAACCTGAAACACTGTTAACCTACACAATAACTACGTCTTAAGTCGAACAAGGAAAAGGAAAATGTAATTGCTTGAATAGTTGATTGAAAATTTAAAAAGGAAAACTCAAAATACTTTAGGAACACTTGTGAGACTTCGAAATGAAAAACACTGAAAAACAGTTGTTGGGGTTTGGTCGCTTGTCCAAGCCAACAGCTGACCTAATTTACACTTGCTATATTTGTTCAAGTTCCAGCCACCCCTTATACTTCCAAACGATACGGGATTTAACTAAATATTAGACTTTAATTTTACAGACAGAAGTTATCACAGTTACAAATAATTAAGTACGCTGAATTTGTGGCATAGAAGTCACATCCATTAAATTTAGATCCCGTCCCCAGAATACGTAATACTAGAAGATTATACACTCCATTGGGTAGCACGACCGAAGCCCGAAGTAGAAGCAAGTAGGACAAACAGCAATCAGGCATCAGCTACGGAGTTGGCTCCTTGAGGTGTCGACCACAGTGCCACCTGGCTCTGAAGACACCTATATGAGAGAATGAAGGTAATAGGAACTGACACCAAGAAGTCACGTCGGAAGAACATAAAGAAGTAGGATTCTTATATGAGCAATCCGGATTGTTTATTTTGGGAATCCCTGACAACAGTCATCGTATTGATTGTTGTCAGAGCTTCATCATTATCAATAATAACGACAGTTAAATAACAACAGAAACAGCCAATAACTATGTATATGCATTCGTGCTTTTCAAAAAGTGTTTGATGAGCGCATCTGTAAAATAGGTATGTCTTCTCCAATGTTAAATCTATAACATTTAAATGAATGTTTTTTTAGCATGAAACAGTATGTTCCACAAAAATCCGAACCGAGTATTTATTTTCCCGTATCATTAATACCATCATAATCAGTAATACCTTTTCTACAGGTTAATTTTGAATGATAATTTTACTAGAAATTAAATGCTTATGGTATTCTTGTGATGGTATTACTGATACGGGAAAATAAATACTCGGTTATGGTTTTTGTGTGAGATATTATATATGAGAAAAATTGCAGTGAAGCCTGTATCACAGATACGCTCATCACACACTTTGTGTTGTGCAGGCAATCAGTGAGTAATTCAATTTAACCCGTTCCCCACGTGTTGGACACGGTAAAGGAAACAAGGTAGAGTCATTTCTATGAAGAAAAAACACCTTTTCATGTTCGGCTAGCCAATAGAACGGCTTTATTTCAAACAAACTTTATGACGTCACCATTGCAACATCTCGTTAGACCAATAGCGGTGCCAGATTTTGGGCTAGCAGTGTTGCTAAATGCAATCTAAGCGCTGCTATTGTATCGATGCCACGACGTCACCATTGCGACATGTCGTTAGGCCAACAGTGAAGCCAGATTTGGGGTTAGCAGTGTTGCCAGATCCAATCTTAGGGCTGCTACTGGTTAGTTGATGCGACGTCAGCATTGCCTCACGGTCGACGAAAAAAGACTGGTTTGACCCTCCCTTGTTTCTTCTATCGTGGTATTGGGCCATATGTGTACCAGTTGTTAAATTTCTCATTCATGTTCTGGTATAAGTGAATGAGATTTCATGTGCCTCGTAACCTCTGTAGGAAATAACTGCTATCGCACGAGGTGATATGCACACTACAATTGTATTTTCACATTTTCTTTGAAGGATAAAAATGTATTTAAGCATTAAAGTCGATTACCCAATTCTGCTACTTACAATCTAACCAAATCAACCGTTAACAACCGCGAAAACGCAGTGAATGTGTAAATATTTCATAAATGTCCACCTGATTTTATTATTCGAATAGTTAATCGTACATTACTTAACACTATCATTTATATCGAAGTTTGACGCTAATATCACAAAATCATTAATTTAATCAAAAGATTTTCTCGAGTCATTGACCTTTATTGAACAGCGTGATTTTTTACAGTCAGCGTCCGGGAGAATATTTTTAATATTTTGTCCATCAATAATATTAAAGAGTTTTATGTTTAAAATATCTAAAATCCAGTTGCTTGGAATGCATTTTGTTTTCGGAAAAAACAGTTTTTGTTTTCCTAATTTAATTGCACGTTATTAAAAAGCGTTATTTTTGACAATAACTGCACAACGCCAGAAAAAAGACAGAAAGAAAAATAGTTTATTTCCAATAAAGATTGTGCAAAAAATGTTAAATCATTGGTTTTTAAAATATCTCAAAGTAAATACACTTAGATGATACACACACATGAATATTGTAATACCCATGTCACTAGTCGAAAACAAATGATTGAGGGCAATGTACACCTAATGTTATTTAATCGAGATTTGGTGATACATGCGACTCCAATTATAAGAGACAACACAATTTCTTTGACGATGCATTTTCTTTGTTGGGTGGAAACACTTTTGAAAGTTTACATTTACATGACACAAAGCTTTAAATTTCTTGGCACCAGGAGATAATATTAGAATTGTTTTTTTCAGCTGAGGCTCAAAAATAACATTTCGAGCAAGCATGAAAAAATACAAGCATGAGAATTACGAAAATTACAAGTTTGGTTTTTTACATTAAAGCTTTTTAACATAACGGTCATTAGTTGATAAGCATCTTATTTAAACATGAATGGGTGATCACACAACAATTTTTTTTTTACGTGAATGCTTTACCATAATAAAGAGATGACGAGTTAGGTAATGTTACAAGTTGAGAGTGAACAGAAAAAAGACTATATCTCTAGTTCAAATGCTAGTTGCTAGTTCAGTACACACATATGTTCATATATACATATATACATGTACACATAAACAAATAGACAAACACATAAATACCCACGTACACACAAATACCTAACACGTATACGTACTCAAATACAAACCTATGCATCGAAGCAATCATGATACATATGCGTTCTACAAAAATGCTGTACGATGTACTGAGATATAGGATAATGAGCAAAGGAGGTTCGTAACTACTTTTTCAGTATGTGTTGCAGCTCACAATTTCTAATCAAATATTGTAACAAAAAGATATTGGTTGATAAGCATCTTATTTATCATATATGGGTGATCACAAGAAAAAAAATAAAAATTTTTAAAAATCCTTAACAATAATGAAGTGAAATTGTGTGCTAGGTAGTGACACATACACCCATATACGCACACATAGCATGCACACGTACACATATACATAAGTAAGCTTGTGTACAAATATCCGCATAAACTAGTTTTCCAATCGAGGAAATCAGAGAAAATATAATTTATCACGCCACTCATTTTGATATTTCCATGCTAATAACAGTAGCACAAAACAGTCTACCTAAGTCAGAAACATGAAAACGATTGTTCTACAATGGTTCCCAAGTACAACATAATTGTAGAAATACGTGAAGTCAACCACCTAGGTAGGGTTGTCATAATATACCCTAGAGCGTAAGAGATGATATGATAATTTGCACTACACAAAACTAGCAAGTAAATTTCTGGACATGAATAAGAGAAGACGAAATGAATGTTCTATAAGGGTTTCAAATTAAAAAGTCACATTATCTCCAAAATATGATGCAAAATGTCTGTTATTTATAAACATACACAGGTACCATGACGGTTTGGTTTGATGCTTGCTCGAAAACGGAGGGGAAAGACATTAAAATGTATCCTATTGCTGGGTTATTTCCGTTGAATAGCGCTTGTTAGTTCATGAAAGCCAGAAAGGTGGGAAACTTTGTGGGTTGAAAACACTTAAGACAGTTCACATGTACATGACATATATATGCTTTGAAGTTGTTGACATCATGGGATAACATTAAAATTATTTTTTTTGCAGATATTCATAAATATCATTTTGAGTGAGCATGAAAAATGGGAAAAAGGGAACTGACTGCCTAAAAGAGCACGCTTTAGCCCACACAGCAAGTTTATAAGACAAATGCAAGTCGCTTGATTAGAAGTTTTACAAAAACTGCTGTGGGGAAGCTTATGAATGTACGCACATATGCATGAATGTACGCATACATAGACACACATGCACACGGATACCTGTATACAAGCACGAAAGGTATGAAAAGTATAAGTTTTGTTTTCTAATTAAGAAATTATAACATAGCAGTCATTAGCTGATGAGCATCTTAGTAAAACGTAAATGGCTGATCACGCAGCAAATTTATACTTTTTTGTAAATGCTCTACAATAGTAAAGAGAGATGACGAGTTAGGTAATGTCGCAAGTTGAGAGTGAACAGAAAAAAGCGGTATTTCTAGTCTAATTTCTAGGTCCTAATTTAATACACAAATGTGTGTATATGTGCACATATATACGTACATACATGCACATACACACCTACGTTGAATAGCGCTTGTTTAGCGCATGTATGTACATACACATAACACGCCCACATATGCACATACATACCCATGTATCTAAGCAATCATATGATAATACATTTGCGTTCTGCGGAACGCTGTATGATGGATTGAAATATAGGATGATGAGCAAGGGAGGTTCGTAACTATTTTTCAGTGTGTGCTGCAGCTTACAATTTCTAATTAAATATTGTAATGCTGTACAATAATGAAATGAAATGACGTGTTAGGTTGTATTAGAAGTTGAGTGAAAAAAAGGGGGGTATCTAAAGTTCATATGCTAGTTGCTAATCCAGTGCACACGGGCATATGTGCACATATGCACACCCATATGCACACATACACCCATACAAGTACGCACAGCGCACATACACACAAACAAGTAAGAATGTTCGTAAACACCAGCGTATAGAAGACCAGATACTAATACATACGCATACTTCAAAACTGTTGTGTAATGCGCTGAATTAAAAAACAATGAGCAAGGGAGATTATTGAGCAATGGAGATACTGAGCAAATGAGATTAGGTAAATACTTATTAAGTGTGTTCTGTAACCAAGAATTATTGCTGAGATGCAAGATGACGAGCTATTTTGGTTTTAATTTCTCTCAGTCTTTGAGGGATGTTAATACTCAGGGGAAGTTTGTTCCACAGTAAGACCCTTGATATTGACAGAGTCTTCTGCCGTATGTGAGATGAACGATAGTCGACTAAGACATTCTTGTTTCTGTTCGTCTTTTGGTTGGCTACAGTGGGTGGATAGAAACGCACTATCTCAGCATCGCTCTGAAGAAGATATAACGAGGAGAATACGTATTGGGCCCTCTGCATGAGGAGCCTTTCTTGAATAATAATCCAGCCGATTTCATTAAGGAGAGGGGTTTCGTGATCACTTCTTTTGAAATTACCGTTGCATACCACCTTGGCCACGAAATTCATGCATTTTTTAAAATCCCTTTGAAGGTATTGAGGTAAATCTCCCCATACTAGGCTGCAGTAGTCAATGCGCGATAACACCAAGGATTGAATGGTCAATAATCTGGAATTTTTGTCTAGCATACTCTTTATACGATAAAAAACATTAAAGTTCCGTAAATTTTGTTGCAGGTATTCTCAACGTGAGATTTGAAGGACATGTTTCAATCGAACCTGACACCTAGATTTTTAACTTTTTCTGATGCATCAATTTTATTAGTTCCTACTGCAAGAGTAAGATCTGAAGTTTTTTAATTGTATCTTTAGAGACGAAAATAATGCATTGCGTTTTACTTGCATATAATTTGAGACCATTTCGGTCGAACCATGATTTCAGACTAGTCAGTATAATTTCGGCTTTAAATTTGCGTCTGGGCTACTTCCGATACAGGACTCTTTATTGCAATTTGAACATCATCTGAATACATTGAGATCCGTGTGTTAGTAGGCATTGGAGGCAAATCATTAATGAAAATAGAAAAGAGCAGCGGACTATGAATGGATCCTTGGGGAACACCAAAACTGTTTTGATTGCATGAGGACAATTTGTTTTCTAAGAGGACTGCAAGAGATCGATTTGACAAGTAATTTTCAATCCAGTGCGTGCCTACTCCTAAGTTCAATATTTTTTGCAGAAGTCTTCCATGTTCGACGCTGTCGAACGCTTTAGAGAGATCGAGTAGCAGCAAGAGTGTTACATTCTTCTGATCGATGTCACTGTATATTTTTTCAGAGATATTGAGCCGAGCGTCTTGAGTGCTAGTGTTTCTTCTATACGCGTATTGATTTCGGTGGAGTAAACTTGACTCGTACGCCAATGTCAAAAGGAATTCAAAGTTGCAATAAAGAGGAAAATAACACGAGGAAAAGTCCATAAAAATTCCATCAAGACGATGCGCTGGACCACACGTCGGAACTTTCCATAAAAGCTACAGGAAGATTGCTAATATTTCTTAGTAAAGCTTCAGGTGCAGCGGTGCCAGGTAGGAAATATGGAAGACGTAAATATTCAGTAAGGTAAACACTCAAGGAGATAAATTTTCAAGGAGGTCTTTATTCACAGAGGTAAATATTCCAGGATAAATATTCAAGAAGGTATATACATGTATTCAAACCGGGAAATATTGACGACGTAAATATTCAAGGAGGTAAATATTCAGGAAGGTAAATATTTTAGCTGGTATACAATAAATGCGATGGATATCCAAAGTTTCATCTGTTCAATGCAATAGGTCACTAAAGCTGTAAATTTTCAGGGCAATTGACATCCACGGCTGTAAATTTTCTAGGCAATTGATATCTAGGGCTGTAAATATTCAAAGCAATTGATATCCATGGCTGTAAATATTCAAGGTAATTGATATCCACGGCTGTTAATATTCAAAGCAATTGATATCCACGGCTCTAAATATTCAAGGCAATTGATATCCACGGCTGTTTATATTCAAGGCAATTGATATCCAAAACTGCGAATGTTAAACCCAAAGCTGGATATTTTTAAATTGTAAATATTCATGGATGAATGTTCATTAATAAATATAAATCATATCTAAAGGCAAGAAATGATGATGCCTGCAGGAATGATAGTTCTACGACGTGGAAATTATGGAATGCTTCCTAGAAATGATTAAATGATACATCGAGCACGGACAACACACGCGCCAAATACATGAAACGCACAAAAAACACGTACCCGTACACACACCACACACAACACACACTACACATACAACAAACGCCACACGCCCAGCATAACACACAATACGCATACAAACACAATATGCAATACACACAACACACACAACACCACACTCCCAACACACATAACACAAAACAAACACAATCACAGCTCACAACACACACGCACAATAAACAACACACTAACACAGTACACAATACACTAACACAGCGCACAACATACAATACACAATACACAAACACAGCACACAACACACAACACACACACAACACCAAACACACTAACACAGCTTACAATACACTAACACAGCACACAACAAACAACAAACACAACACACAGCACACTAACACAGCACACAATACACTAACACAGCACACAACACACTAACACAGTACACAACACACTGACACAGAACACAATACACTAACACAGCACACAACACACTAACACAGCACAAAACAAACAACAAACACAACACACAGCACACTAACACAGCACACAATACACTAACACAGCACACAACACACTGACACAGTACACAATACACTAATACAGCACACAACACATTAACACAGCACACAACACACTGACACAGCACACAATACACTAACACAGTACACAACACACTAACACAGCACACAACAAACAACAAACACAACACACAGCACACTAACACAGTACGCAATACACTAACACAGCACACAACACACTGACACAGTACACAACACACTAACACAGCACACAACACACAACACACAACACACACACAACACCAAACACACTAACACAGCTTACAATACACTAACACAGCACACAACAAACAACAAACACAACACACAGCACACTAACACAGCACACAATACACTAACACAGTACACAACACACTAACACAGCACACAACACACTAACACAGTACACAACACACTGACACAGCACACAACACACTAACACAGCACACAACACACTAACACAGCACACAACACACTAACACAGTACACAACACACTGACACAGCATACAATACACCAACACAGCACACAACACACACACAACACACCAACACAGCACACAACAAACACAACACACACCCAACACACGCACACACACAACAACCAACACACCAACACATCACACAACAAACAACAAACACAACACACAGCACACTAACACAGCACACAACACACCAACACAGCACACAACACACACACAACACACACACAACACACCAACACAGCACACAACACACACACACAACAACCAACACACTAACACAGCACACAACACACAACATATACAACACACTAACACAGCACACAATACACTAACACAGCACACAACACACAACACACACATACACAATACACTAACACAACACACAATACACTAACACAGTCTACAACACACACAGACACATAAACGCTAATGTTGTCACATGTTGGAAGCTGTACAAAAAATTTTCAGATTCACTTATCAAACATAAAAGTATTTTTTATAATTTTTTCGTACTTCAATTTTTTCAATAGTGATTTTATTAGGGAAATTTGGGCTCCATGTTTGAACTTCAATGTTTTCTTTAAGTGTTGATGAATTTATGGCGTCCTATTTGTGTTGATGAATTTATGGCGTCCCATATGTGTTGATGAATTTATGGCGTCCTATTTGTGTTGATGAATTTATGGCGTCCCATATGTGTTGATGAATTTATGGCGTCCTATTTGTGTTGATGAATTTATGGCGT
>JACJUY010009687.1:8164-32063 GCA_014220935.1 Platorchestia sp. MABIK | reverse complement strand
ACTGACCATATCTCGCACGACTTACTGACTAACTTGCAACACTAATTGACTAACTCACTAGACTAACTGACTATGACTAACTCACACAACTAACAGACTAACAGGTACATGGAGGCATGAATTTTGCACGAAAATTCAGCGTTGGACGCACAAGCCCATAACGAAGATTACACTTGCTCAACAGTTCACGGACAGAAGGCTTTTATGAAAATGAAATGGCTCAGCACGCAACGAAACTGTAGCTCAAGAGTTAAAAATATACGACAGGATCAAGAATACGTTAAGAAAACACGAGCAAGAAACGAACGTTGTTGATTTCCCGTTACGAATTTACGAGGGGAAGTTAAACGATTAATGCATGAGTTTGAACACCATTGTCGACAACATGCTGTGTATGTTGCATAGAAGAAAATTAAGGAAGTTTTCGAATGGAAAAATTGAGCTTAAGTTAAATTTCGACACACAGCATGTGAGTGAGCTTTTAAAAGCTTTCAACAGAGGTAGTTTTAATATGAAAGTCAGTCGTACAGTCAGTTGGTCGTTCAATTTAATCAATTAGTCGAACAAGTTAGACAGTTAGTGACCCAAGTAAAAATCCTAGGTAAATTATTATCGTTATAACAAATTATAATCTCAGGTAAATAATTATCGTTGTGACAAAAGGTCACCCCAAGACTGGACCTATCATGGAGGATCATCCCTATGGTGCGAGGCACTAGACATCGATGATTAACTGGCTAACTAACACGACTTGCACTTAATAGAATATCAGACTAACATCTATGAATAATGACTTACTTAAGTGAATAATGAACTTACTTAAATGAATAACTGGCTTACTTTTCTGAATAATTACTTACTTACATGAATGACTGACTGACTCATATGAATAACTGACTTTTTTAAATGAATAACTGAGTTACTAATGTGAATAACTGGATTACAAATATGAATAACTGTTTTTCTTGGATGAATGACTGACTTACTTATATGAATAATGACTTGCTTATAAGAATAACTGGCTTACATGAATAACTGACTTAATTTGATGACCGACAGCTTTGCTGTATTGTAACTGATTCATATACTCATTTGGGAACAGTGTAGGTTTTAAAAGTGTGGCGTAGAAATTCTTGTCAATATTGGAACAGTGTGGGGCAGGCATTGCCAACACGTCACCTCTAACATAGAACTACTAACGAAGCACAAAAGATCACTTGATTAACATAGGTGGTTTTTCAGTATTTAATAGACAGTGACCTTTTTATGCTTCAATTAATGCGTTTTACACGTATCTTAAATTTTGCCGTTGGAACGGACGTGCATCAAAATATTGTAACAAATATTATGCACGAATGGATATGAGGATATTTGTACATTTTCGCTTGTGGTTATGTAGGTTTGAGTCTGAATTCACTCGTTCAAAACTAAGAACTAATCTCTTGCTCTTTTCGTAGCAGCAAAATGCAGATAGAATTTTTAGTTTCATCTCTTTTTCCTGTTCAGTTGTTCTGCCTAGCAGACTGAATAAAAAGCGCGGTAAAATGCCATCAGATGAGAGTCTTATCAGTCGAGAAATGTGCGTTTTTATTTTTTGTTCCGTCTTTTCCTTTATTTTTTCCTTCACTTCCACGAGCATTGTTCTTCTTCCAGAGGAGAGCCTGCTGGTGCAGTTAACGCGTGACTTATCGTTTCTATTCAACATTGTTTATTAAAATATTATAATTGAATGCAGTCTCAATAATTAGAAAACATGATATCCATGGAAGAAATGCATTGCAGTTCAAAGAAAGATCTGTTAAGCTGAGGTGCACTTCCAATACGTAAGGGCTCTGGATAAAGGTAAGCTGTTATGAGAATTTCATCGCATTCTTTTAATGAAATAAATCTTCAATGATGGTAATGATAAGTAAAGCAATGTTATTTGACGAGGCATCTATTTAGAAAATAACAATGCAGCTAACGATAAGCTGCCGCTCTACGTATTTGTAGGATAAAGTATAATAGAAAATTGAACAAATGAGAAAAAATTATCGCTATCTACTATCCAGAAATTAGTTTCAAACGAAAGAATAGTGACAAAAAGCGTTCTTTTGATGAATAGGCTATCCATTCAAAGCCTAAAATTTCAAAAAACGATCAACTATAATTAAATTCGTGCGTTCCTGACACGATAATACAAAATTAAAATATTAAATTTAACGTTGTATTCTTTTGCCTTCAGGCATTTTGAAAGTAGAAGCATAGCGAGTCTCGGCCGCGCTTCTTTAAGCTAATGAAGAAAAGCAAAAACCTCCACTACGCCAGAGCGCAGCGGAGCGGTTGCGTTCATTAGAGCGAGAACGAGAACGAATTTTTTAAGTGAGTTCTGAAGAATTCCGACTGGCAAACGAGAGACACTAGGCCTTGATATTGCAGTACCGAATGGCTACGGAGGAATTTCAAGGAATCAGTTAAGTGTTTTGTTGGTTTAGCTGCGCAGAGTGTAGACTTCTGCGACTGGGTTCAAGTTAGTATTTTAAACGAAATCTAGTCAAACGGCTTTTATGGGTTGCATGGGGCTGAATGGGATACGCTGAATATATTCGAAAAGGTTCGGTTGCTTAGCTAAAGGAGTGCTGCTGACGGCCTCTCTTTCTTGTGAAAAATGGCACTGTCACAAAAAAGTTTTAAGAATAAAATAACTTTTTCATTCATGAAATGTGATTTTGTGAGTTGTACGGGTGATGGACACTCGTGCCAGTTTTCCTTCACTAACAATTTGTGATTTTTTGAGCTTTTTAACGCAGTATCCAGGCGCTGATAATTCTACTAGAAACAGTGTATGAAATGACATCGTTTTCTTTCTTCCGTAATGTGAATAATTAATAGTTAAATTTCTCAGTGATTGCTGGAAAACATTCGAAAGTTATTTGGTTATTCGTGAGTGTTTATTTTCCTGCAAATAAAAGCTGCGTCCAGGTCTTGCCTAAATTGCGAGCCACTTCACAAATATTAGCAGCCCCTTCATTAATATTAGCATCTACTTCACAAGAATTATCAGCTACTTCAAAAATATTAGGAGCCACTTCTCAAGTATTAGTGGCCACTTCAGAAACATTAGCAGCCAATTCACAAATATTAACAGCCATTTCACAAATGTTAACGGGCACTTCACAAATATTAGATGCCACTTTCCAAATAGATACATCCATTTCAAAAATATTAGCAACCATTTCTCAAATATTTGGTGCTGTCTCACAAATATTGACATCAACTTCACAAATATTAGCACCCATTTTACTAATATTTGCACCCACTACACAAATATTTGCATCCATTTCACGAGGAATTGCAACCACATCACAATATTAATGGCCACTTTACAAATATATGCATCCATTTCTCAAATATTTGCATTAATTTCACAAATATTAGCAGTCACTTTAGACGTATGTGCATCCAGTTCACAAATTAATTTCACAAATATTAGCAGTCATTTAACAAGTATATGCATCCAGTTCACAAATATCAGCAACCATTTCACAAATATGTGGTGCTGCCTCCCAGAACGTCAATATTCTTAATTCTTTGCAGCAACGCATCGATGATCTCATGCTAGGCTAGAAGTTTTAACTCTAAGAAGTAGCTGAGTGTTTGAAGATGAGAGTCATTTTCTATGTCAAATTTATGCACAGGTGACTTCTGGTCACTGAAGTTGTCCACCACGCAGAAAAAATGGCTCATATTACAACAATTAGCTATGTATTTTTGCGTCACCGTTTCAAATGCATCATTAAAAATTATCGGCGTAAGTTTCAGTGTGAGAATTTTTTCAGTGGAAGTGAACGTCCATTTGTGATCAATTTTGAGTCAGATAACTCGCTAATTAAAGAGCCATGATTAACGACGACCACTAGTCACGTGAACGCAGAAGGAAACTAACGAGGCCGTAATCCGGGCTTACAAAGGCTGGCCGAGTCGCGTTCACTTAATCGGAAGGCAGTAAACACGGCACAAATGGCATGATAAACTTACAGAGCACAATTGTGCTGTTCCGACGCAAGAGGGCGCGCACGAATTATGTTGCTTTGAGTTACGCAACGCTGAATTCCGGCGCACAGGCTGTGTAGTCTCTGAACCGAGGAGTGCTGGTCAAGCGTGAATTTTTACTGGGTGGCATGTTCTTTCTGGTGCTCTATGAATCCGGGTTTCTTCTCTGAAAAAACTAGGCAACAAAGGGATTTTCCTTTTCGATTTGGTTTAGTCGCTGCTGGTGAGACCTGCAAGGAGCAATGTCTGCAGCAACTCAGAGGTCTTGGTAGATGCACTAGCTGTTTTCACGCTGAGTGTAGAAATGATGTTTCGGGCAATGTCGAATACACGAATACACCGATGAAACGCCTCCAAAGCGACTTCGGTGGTAAAAATCGTAAAATAGAAACACTAATAATAGTATACTCTGTACCAATAATTGCAGTAAAAATGGAAAAGGTAATAAAAATAATAATAAGCACTAGCTTTTTCACTCCTCCAATTTAATCGATTTGCGCATGTTAGTTTTCATTTAAAAGCTTTGATAAAAGCCAAGATTGCTATGCTATGTAATGTTAATTTCTGTGATAAATTTATGAAATGTTTCTTCTTGAAGCTTGAAGAACACGATGATTGAAATCAAATCAAAAAGAAAATTGAAGGAAGTCTAAATTACATTTTTCTTTCAATCATGAGATGTAGTGTTTTGTGCTTGCTCGTATATTCTCGCCCTACAAGTTCTAGTATATATCTTAAAACTATGCGAACTTACGAAAGAAGATTTAAAAGAAGAAGATTTATTAAAAGATTTCATACTATTAAGGTTATTATTTTAATAAGATTGAGCAAATAATTTCTTTTATCCTACGTTGAATTTCTTTCGAAGCTTTGAAGATCATACTGTATTTAAAAAAATCATTTTTGTTGATTAGGCTGCAACATTTTTTGCGACATTCCCAATATAAGCTTCATTTCCCCGAGATTTCACACAGAGCTCAAATTCCAATTCAATCCATGCATGTGTCTTTCTCAACAAGATGAACTTAACGTTAACACAGAACATTTTCTCAGAAAATCAGAAATGTTAATTTAATTATTGAATCCCGCAATAACGGAAATATGTAGTACATATTCATGAAATCTTATTTATCTGTACATATAATGCGCATTTTTTTATTTTATGAAATCTGTACATATTACGTACAGATGAGAATAATATGCAATGAAATGTGCTAACTAAAATTATACTTCATGAATGCAAAAATAATAAAATTACGAACTATTAGTTTGGGCATGATTGAAATTATATCGTACTGATATGTGCAGAGTATAATTATGCATGTTGATTAACAAAAATTGGAAGTGTACTCTTGAATGCATCCCGATGGAAGTTTTGCTCTTGATATGTTCAGATGAGATAGCCGTTATGGCATACTTTACCACTTCGCTTCATGTCTTGGCTGCTTAAACGATTTTGATCCACAGGAAAATGAATGAAGACTTTTTTGTTTCAACAGCACAGATTGTTCTAAAAATTTATCTTGAATAATTCCATTTTAATTTCAACTTCCTCATCACATGTCACGTGAAAAAAGTTCAGATTTAAGCAAGGCATCAGCACAAATTTCAAAATCTGAAATTGTCAAGGCATACAAAACATGAACACCAGCTCTCCGTGGGCCAGAATAACTCAAGTCACTCAAATTAAAGGAATCAATGCTTTGCGGTGTATCAGTGATGTGAAAACCTTGTGTAATGCAAGCCTTGATGTTTACTGGCGCTCGAGAGAGCCGTGTTTGTGAGGTTGTGGTGATGAATGCGAGTCTCACACGAATATCTGGCGAGAAATACGAGAAAATCCTGCATTGATTCCATGATATACTCCCGTGACCGGCCGCCGTAATCTCTCTCACCACTGGAGTTGCCCTGTCATACTAACTCATTCTCGCCTGTGAATGTATGTAGCAAAGCATTGAAATATTTCGTGCGGGATTTTCAGTTTTCTGTAATTTGAACGAGTAGTTTTGGTCGTCGGTGTCTGAAAGTAGGATTAGCGTTGTGCTGAACGAAGGAAACTTTTTTTGTTTCAAAAATAGGAACCATCTTTTATTTTGAAAGGAAAACATGCTTCACTTAAAGAAAAAAACCTTTTTCATTTTAAAAAGGAATTATCTCTCAATTGCAATAAAAATCCTCCATTTTAAAAATGAACAATCTCTCACTTAAAAAACATCTTTCATTTTAAAAAATGGAAGCATCTTTCATTTTAAAAATGGCAGCATCTTTCATTTTAAAACAAAAGAACATCTTTTAATTTAGAAAAGGAAGAATCTCTCATTTAAGAAACACTTTAATTTCAAAACGGAAACATCATTCATTTAAAAAAAATGACATCTCTAATATTAAAGGCAGAAACATTTTTAACTTTCTTTGAAAAAGCAAAGTCTTTCCAAAGGTCGGCCCAATATTACACTCGAGTTGAAGAGTAGAAGCTGTTTTTAAGCTTCTGACCCTAATGAGAGAATGAGGGTGAGTGGGGAGTAAGGAGTGGGTGAGTGGAGAGTGAGGGGTGGGTGAGTGGAGAGTGAGGAGTGAGTGAGTGGAGAGTAAGGAGTGGGTGAGTGGAGAGTAAGGAGTGGGTGAGTGGAGAGTGAGGAGTGGGTGAGTGGAGAGTGAGGAGTGGGTGAGTGGAGAGTGAGGGGTGGGTGAGTGGAGAGTGAGGAGTGGGTGAGTGGAGAGTTGGCTCAGTGAGTGGAAAAGATCCTCTTCTATTTGCTCACACCACTGGAGTGCTGTAATCGAGGTAAAAATACCGCGGGTATTTTTAATAGAAATAGATGCATTCATTTCTACAAAAACTGCTGCCTTCTAATCATGTAAGAAGATGAAGAGATCGTACGAACGGATTCAGCACTTGGCTTCAATAAGATTGGTGAATTCGGGGGTGTCAATTTATATAAAATAATTACTAAGAATCGAATGTAATCGCTTTTTACAGTAAATAAATGCATTGTAGCGTAAGAAGGAAACTGGATTACCTAAAACTGAAAGAGTGCCTATTGTTTTCAATTTCTTAAATTTTTCCAGTTTTCCAAATGGATTCAGAGAAGGCAGAAAAACTCTTTTTCGAAGCTATATTTTATAAAGTTGTTTGATACTGTCACTTTTTTTACATTGCTAACTTCAGTTTTAACACTATTTTCTCACAGACGGAAAACAAAGTCCCTTTTAAACAATTTTAAGTTGAAATTTTCGAATGAATGCTTCGTTGACTAACCCGAATATTTTCATCATTCTGATACAGATATTAGGGTCCCCACATGAATTAAGAAGTGGTAGGCAATATAACAGAAGCATCCCGATGGCAATTATTAAGCCCCGTGTCAACTTACTTTGTTGTAGCACGTATACTTCATAGACTATGATAACTAACCACTTTATTGCGTTTGGAAATAATTTACATCTGGATGCACGAATTTGTCTTTAAAAGCTCGTTAAACTTTAAAATTCCATACTGAAACGACCTTGTTCCGAGTCACTAAGAGGCTTTATCTGAGACTAGATTTTACTTATACATACGCCATGGTAGAGTTTCTTCTACAGTGACGTGTGCTCGCTTTCATGAATTGTATTTGGTTTCGTATTTATAACTTATATATTTATATATATTATATATATAAATTTATACATTTATAACTTTTAAATATATATATAACTTGCATTTATTTACTTCAAACTTGTGTTTATTTGCTTACAACTTGTCTCTATTTGTATTAATGTATTTTTACTTGAAAGCAAACAGCTCTCATTGAGCATTCGTAAACCAGGCGTTTCGAGACGGTCTTTTAGGTCTTGGAGTGTTTGATGGATATGACAATTGCAAAGATTTTCATTTCATTATGCAAGTCTTATGCTCAACTTCAACTATGCGGTGTCTCTGAATTTATAGATAAATTGGATTTTAAAATAAACAACATAATGCCTCAATTTCATCCTTCACTGGGCTGCTATTAAAAAGGCTTTGTTCTAGTATTTGTGCGTATTAAGTTTCAAATTGAAACTACTTCTGATGGATAATTTTAAAAGTTCACTCACATGGTGCGTTTCAAAAATTAATCCAGGCTCAATTTTTTCATTCGAAAACTTCCTTAATCAGTTGCAAGTAGCAGCGCCGTCGGACACGAAAGAAGTTGTGGTGAAAATATCAGCGTAGGCACCGCCAAAAACTAAATCAAAGAGTAGTAATTTGAGTAGTAATTAACAATTCTTAAAAGCGATATTTTCAACTAACTAGCTTCATATTTGCCAGATACTAGGAAATTAAATGGAAATTAAACGCATTTCAAGTTTAATTCATTTAATAATTCATTTAGTAATTCAAGTCAAATTTATTTAGTTTTCAAGTTTAATTCATTCTGTAATTCAAGTTCAATTCATTTAGTAATTCGAGTTTAATTCACTTAGTTAATTCATTAATTAAGTTAAATAGAAATTAAACGCAACTGAATTAGTAGTTATGTGTAAGATGAGGAGTTTCATTTATTATTGAAAGTTTAGTTACATTGACGTACCAAGTGAGTTGAAAAAAGATGACAGGCTCTGGGATTTCTGCATCATTTGAGGAACACTATTTGTTTCGTAGACTGAGTCATCTCTTGAGCTTTAATTATAAAATCGAAACACACACATACAAAAATACAAGTTATAAAAGTTACAATGGTATGAAAACTTTAAGTTATAAATGTTACAATGGTATAGAAAATATGAGTTATAAATACAATTTATAAAGGCGAGCGTATAGAAGACTTCATTTTACATTCATTCATTCATTACTTATAACTGCGCGTTATTTAACTTTATGTTCTTGGAAAAAGTTCATTCTATCTATAGCCAGTTTTAACGTTGACATAGAAGAACGATAAAGCATGAGCAAACAATTCTCAAACCTTACGTCAATATCTCAAAGCAGGTTTGTCAAAAAGCAAGACCATAGCAAGCGAGTGAAAATGTCAAAGATTGACCACAGATGTTCAGCTTGAAGTCGCTGGTTGTAACATGAACAATGTCCTCCAAAAAGAGTTTTGCTAAATTCTCAATTATAGTTATTGTTATTACTAGTGCACACGGCCCGTCAAAAAATGATAGGATTAGACATCGGACCAACTGAGCTTTAACATGGCTTTCCCACGATTTTCTATGCTATCTTATACCTTTCCTTTACTTTCCTCAGTCTCAACTGCTGATATTCTACACAACCTAATCTAACCTACCAATACACGTGATGTTCATTCCGACTCTGAATCTGCTGGGTTAATGTACCGAAATAATTGTGGAGTTGATGAAGCTTGTATCACAGATACGCTCATCACCCACTACAGGCTGGTGGGTGTGACGCACCGACGGACGGACGGACGCGGCTCCTTTTATAGTATAGATTATTGGGGAGTAAAACCGTAACTTCAGAGACGAAAATTTTCAGAAACTAAACATGTTTTGTTCCTGCTTTCTTTTGGTGCAACTAGCTCAGATGGTACATGTTGTGCAGCTGGTGCAGCTGGTGCAGCTGATGCAGGACGTGCAGCTGATGCAGCTGGTGCAGAAGGTGCAGCTGGTGCAGGAGGTGCAGGAGATGCGATCTAAGGTGCCATGCATAGCCAAATGAGATTTACACGCTCGCTGCATTCGCCTCAACCGCTCGCCTGGAAAAGGATATGGCGTTCCAATTTGTAGACCATGCAGGAACGCTGAAGAAAATGTTGTGACAGAGTCTGAATTACAGCTTCACCTCGCTCTGATGGTAGAAATTACTACATTCTTTGGTTTTAATTCGAATAAAGGATTTTCATAGTTTATCTAGAGAGCGAATCTCTTAAATTGAATTATTGAGTGTTTGTGAAATCCAATGTGACAATTGGAGACTTCTTCAGGAAGCACAATTAATTCACTTGTGATTCCGATTGTTCGATTGTCGTGTTTATTTTTTATGCGTGTGTATCGAAGACATTGGTTTTCATTACGAAAAGATTTAGTAACACCTTGATTCTTCAATGAGAACAAAACGTTTGAGTCATGCCCTTTATGCATCCAAGTTGCATTAGATCTTGAATTCAAATGAAACTTTCATTGTTTACGAACAGAAAAATAAATGAAAAACAATTTTCCGAAACTTCTGCACCTGCGCACTTCTCAGGAGTGCCAAGATTGAAAACTCAATTCAAATGAAATTTGTAAGTCTCGCTATTTGTATTACAGGAATATTTGCTCGGTGTCGATCCACTGTTGAAGTTCGACTCCTAAAAACATAATCTTCCTACGTAGACTCCTGAATATTGGCAATAATTTTACAACAAGAGACGGACAATTTCAACTTTCAGTCCTATGTTATCTCAAACCGAGTGTCTACACTCAAGTTCACTAGGTGTACGAACGAAAAATAGAATGTTGTTTAAGGTTTGCTCAATATTTATTTTCTGGATACGAGCACAGTTCCGTGACGCAAAGTTTATGTTCGTGATGCTCATAAATCACATGTTGCATGCTTGCAAAATACCGAAAGCAGTTACCTTCGTGATTTGAAGAGGAGGAGGAGGATCATTTTAAGAAGCAACTCGTAGAGAAATGCGATACAACAGAGACGTGTGCGTAGATGATGCGGAGCTGCAGTTCTAATTTGGAGCGGATTTTAGAGGCGTGTCAGAAAGCAGACAAACGACAGAACACTTCGATCTGCTACGGGAAGAAATCCCAGCGTCGCTGCTTTGTTAAGTGATGGTGGACTAATCCATAAAGTGTTGGGGGAGCTACGGGAGAGGAATGAAGGTAACGAAAAATTTGCAAAAATGAGTGACTGCTTGGGAGCAGATCAGGCTATTATTATCAGTATAATTTTCAGTGTATTAAATTGATAATAATATTTGAATTTAGTATATTATATTGATAATGATAGTTGATATTAGTATTATATTGATAATAAATATAATAATAGCAATATAGTCACCATTGTGAGGCTATTCTTGATATGAAGAAATTACTAAACCTCACAAAAAGAAGTACGAAAGTAATGCTCTATAACGCAGAAATAGGTTAACCTAAAATAGCAATTGAAATAGTTTAAGTAAAATTATCAGTGCGAGAACTCAATTAATTCTCTCTGACCGATGCTGTTGTATGCTAAATTATCTATGCTTATCGGAAAAAACTGATTTTATATTGGAAAAACATTTTAGTTTAGTGCGCAATCTTTTCCCATGCAAAACTTCTAAAGAACTTCTGAGAAATGTGGTCAGGCTTTGGGTCAACCTACAGTAATTCACATGTTGCCTTCCCCTCCATCCGAATCACAGGATAAAATTGTACAAAATAATGCTAAATAATCAGTATTTATTAATTAGTAATAGTTAGAAATAAATTAGAAAATTTACACATACTTGTCCATTAAGGTTCATAATAGCGATATAACGTTGATATGACTTTATTGTTGGCGATAAAAATTCCACATTAACATCTAATTTATAAGAAAAATGTGTAAGCAACATTCTGACATGTTACCATTATTACTACTATCATTATACATAGGACGTTTCCCCACAGAAGGAAAGGTTTTAATAGAAGACAGAAATTTACACAACAAAATTCACGATTTGGAAATGAACGCGATGAGTGCAATGAACGCTGTGAACGTTGTGAACGCAATGAACGTGATGAGTGCAATGAACGTTGTGAACGCAATGAACGTGATGAGTGCAATGAACGTTGTGAACGCAATGAACGTGATGAGTGCAATGAACGTTGTGAACGCAATGAACGTGATGAGTGCAATGAACGCTGTGAACTCTGTGAAATATAATATACGGAGTACATACAAATTACACACTGAGTAGATAGGAAATATCGGATGAAGGGAGAAATTACAAACAACATCGCCAGCAATTTCAGGCGCCCTCAAATATTTTTCAAAAATTATGGCCGCCTCTCGCCACATATTTTCCGGTCCTTGTCGATATTGACTCGTTTGCCGCATTTTATGTTATGAGCTGTTTCGTTGTGAGCTGTTTTATTAAGAGCTATATTATTATGAGCTGTTTTATGATGAGCTGTTTTATTAAGAGCTATATTATTATGAGCTGTTTCGTTATGAGCTGTTTTATTAAGAGCTATATTATTATGAGCTGTTTTATGATGAGCTGTTCTATCACGAGCTTTTTTAGTATGAGCTGTTCTATCACCAGATGTTTTATTATGAGCTGTTCTATTATGAGCTGTTCTATTATTAGCTGTTCAATTATGAGCTGTTCTATTATTAGCTGTTCAATTATGAGCTGTTCTATTATGAACTTTTTTTTTTGAGTTGCCTTATTGTGAACCGTTTCATACAGTCCTTGGGTGTTTAATAGGCACTATATTCTTAATAGGCGTCTAACTAATCTGTGCACCTCCCCCTTAATTAATGAAGCCTTATGTGAGATGAGCGTCTATGAAGCAGAACTTCATGACAAGCGCCCCAGCGGTCATATCCCGGAGATAATGTGACGATAAGGCGGCGATACGTGTCCTCCTCATCGCTTATATTCAAACAATAGCGCTGGAAACTTCTCACCTACAATGGAAAAGAAAACTTCTGTCAGGGTGCCGCGTGACACACATGCTTGAACGCTTGAAACGCTCTCACGCCAACGTTCCTAGGGAATGGAAATTCTCAAAGGCGTTTGAATGGTAATTCATATAGGCCTGTGAATGGGAATTCACCATGAGAAGGAACCAGCTGTTGCCTGTTTTTGTTACACAGACAAGTAAATAATTGCGCCCGTCGAAAGTAAGGTATGACACCCGTTCCCATGAATATGTAGTACTACAGAATTAGAATACCTGTAGAATATAAGCATTTACACTCAAAAAATCACTTGATCTGTTGCTGTTGATTAACCTGAGCACGTGTGTGACTTTGAGAAAAAAACGCTAAAATTGAAATTTCTTTTTGTTAAATAAAAGACATTAAGTCTTTAAGGCTTTAGCAAACATCGTTTGAGAAACGGGTGAAATATTCCTCACAATTTATTGTTAAACAAGTCAAATTCGCAGAACATGCTTACCAATTCATGTTATTATTTAAGCGATTAATTTCTGACGACAAATACTTTCTTATCGATGTAAGACTTTCTGACACCTTATCTAAAATTTCTACTACTACTACTATTACTGCTACTTCTTCCGCTTCTACTGCTGCCAGTTCTACTACTAACTGGTTTTCCTGATTGATCAAAGCTACCTTCAGCAGCTAACTCTACATATGGACACTGCTGAATGAGTAGAGTCATCGAACATATTTGTAAGGCCGCCGTCACACGGAGACCAAATGGTAACGTTTCGTCATAATTGTTTACATTCAGCGGTGGAAATTGGTCTGTGCAGCGCCACGAAACCGTCAGATTTCAGCCTTAGTTTGGGACCAGCTTAGTCATACCATGATAAACTAGGACTGAAATCTGACGGTTTCTTGGCGCTGTACAGACCGAATTGTTCCGCCGACTGCAAACAATTATGCTGAAACGTTACCATTTGGTCTCCGTGTGACGGCGGCTTTAGGAAGCATCAAAATACCTTTACATGTTTTGGTACACACCCATGAATTTTTCTATAGTTTCTTATAATAGCTTCTTATACATCAAGCTAAAAATGTAGTTTCCTCAATAAATGTATTTACATTTTTCGATCAAATGTTTTTTAACTCTATTTATTAATAACGAAGAAATGAAATCCTGTGAAATGAAATGAAATCCTGTCTACAGATACCTAGCGTATATTACGGTAATAAATAAGGGTGCGTTACTTATGCGCCACCCTGGATATATGATTCCCTCGATGCCATTTCAGAGTCCAAAAATACCATAGCCATGTATCAAAACTAATCAGTTTGATTTCTAAAACTTCAGCAGCGCTATTGAAAAGTTGACCGAATTGAAACACGAGCGGTAGATTCCCGGCTTGTTCATTCCAATGCCAAAACAAAAGTTATTTTAACTTGTTCGTTAAACCATATTGAGTTAATCCCGCTAACTTGTTGTTAGTGGCTTGCGGTCAGAATTCATCGTATTAAATATGGAATTACCATGAATCCCTCATGCGCATTGAGGGTAGAGTAGTGGTATTGCTGAAATTTACTCGGCAAAATGTGAAAATAAATAATAAGGCATTACCGGCACGCATATATATTCACTTATGGCTTTTGTTCATTGTTTACTGAATTTTTTTAGCAAAAGTTTTGAGAGGAACAATCTAGGGAATTTTCAAATTAACGAGCTTCTAAGGTGGATGTTAGTGATCGTATCAATAGCACTGTTTTGAGGTATACAGCTAATTGACCGTTCTTCAAATTTGTTATTGTTTCTTTTTTTTAAAGCAAGGGTTTTGATCCGGAGCTTACGATTTGAACAAATAATCTTATTTATGCCTGCTTTCGCCATTAATCAAGTCAAATATGTTTCCCAAGTCAAAATAAGAGTAAATCCAATCGTTCAATATAAATAAATTCTATCGACCATGAAGAACATTCAGTACCTGTTAACCATGGAAAATTCTCAGATGCTTACCAGTCTTTATTCTCAATTTCTACTCATAAAAACCATAATTATCTCAAATTTGGCCATAAAATCCACTTAGCATCTATGAACCCTGCGGTGTCGGCAAAAACTGAGCAGTCTCTAAGCTCAATTTTTACTCACAAAACCTTTTTCACCTTAATTTTGAACCAAAAGTGCACTCAGCATATCAACCAATTGATACATTTTTAATGACCAATTTTTATTCACAAAAATCCAACTCTTCAGAGTTTCGACCAGAAAACCAACGCATGCTGCAACCACGATAGAGTGATTCAAAATTGCATAACTCGTCTAGAATTTGCTCAAATGCTCTTAAGATGTGCTGGTATGAACAGACCTTAACACATCACATCATTAAATACCGCACATCGGCTACTCTTTATTGTTGGGAGAAAATTTCATGTTCATTACATGACAGGACTGGCCGTATCACAAATACCACGCATCGGCTACTCTTTTTATACCATGTTCATTCCCGACTGTACTGCCCGTATCACAAATACCATACATAAAGTCCTCTTTTTATTTGAGAGAAAATAGCATTTTTATTACTGACTGAACTACATAGCTGTATCACATATACCACACATCGGCTACTCTTACTATTTGGGAGAAAATATCTTGTTCGTTACTAATTGGACTGGACTACCAGCGACCCATTAGATCAAGTTTTAACTAACAAAACTAATTTCTCATATCCTCAAATGAGCGTGCAGGAATAGTGTATTTTACTCTGTATTTTTGGTGGAAGCCGGGTTTGGAATTTTAGTATATCTTATCATTGAAACCAGAGAGTGGAGAGTGACCGACAAGCAAGCCCTAAAGATGATCAAATGCTAAGAAATATATACATTGGTAATTATAACTGATCTGAGTCGTAATGTTTCATGCGTTGTCACTGCAGTTAGTCGCCAGGGTCAGCACTTTTTTCATGATAAAAACTATTCTAAGGCTGGGACCGTAAATGTGAGAATAAACCATGACTATAACATTATTTTGTAGCCTCCATCATCAGCCAACTTTGTCGCGAAATTCTCGGTATTGACACAAAATTCCTAGTATTGCTACAAAATCCACGGCAATGCAACGAAATTCAAGGCATTTCCTCTAAATTTACGGCATTGTCACGATATTTAGGACTTTGTCGTGAATTTCACTGTGTTAAAATTCACCGCATAATCATGAAATTTACGGTAGTGCTTCGAAATTGACTGCATTGCCACGAAGTTCCTGGCATTGCCCCGATATTCTTAGTTTTGCCACAAAATTTACGGTGTTACCACAGAATTTGCGGTATTGCCTCGAAAATTCTGGTATTGCTCAAAATTCCCAGCACTGCCACAAAATTAACGCCATTCACACGAAATTCACGGCACTGCCACAAAATTTTCTACATTGCCACAAAATTTACGTATTACTACAAAATTCTCAGCACTGCCACACAACTCAGGGCATTGCCACAAAATTCACAGCATTACCACAAAATTCTCAGCACTGCCACAAAACTCAGGGCATTGCCCCGAAATTCACGGCAATGCACGCGTCTAGCTCACCTAAAATGGCAAGCAACACAACACTGCCTCTCAAACGCTCATATACATAGACTGACCCAAAGTACGGTAGTGTTTTGAAGCGTATATTTCAGGTGACGGACACAGCGTTAAGGGAGAGCTGACGCGGAGCTGTAAACTTGCACTTCAGATCTTCATCTCTGATGGCAGTCGGACGGGATCATTTGATGTAGCGTTTTTCCGAAGCTTCTGAGACTGCAGTTAGTTTCAACTTTGTGTCTAATTTTTTTTCTTTTGCCCGTATTAGCTTTTGAATGGTATTTGATTCTTACGTTTATTCTTCGGGCTTTTAACAAAGAGTGTAGTTGCGCGTATCAGCCTGTAAATGGTATTTGATTCTCATGTTACTTTGATTTTGTGTCTCATTTTTTTGCATGCATCAGCTTGTAAAGGGTTTCATGTTTATTCTTGATGTTTTCTAATAGGGAGAGTGAGGTTTTTCACAGGATTGATGGTCGGTACTAACCAAAATGTGCTCATATATCGTATGAAAGACCAAAAGCGAGGTCTACCGCTGTAAGATATAGCGATTGCAGATTTTGAAAAAATTCTGCACATTTGAGAGCAAAATATAAGGGTTCATTCCAGATAAAATTCAGATAGGACATGCTGCGCTTCGACAACTTTTTCTTCGAGTCACCAGCATTTTTTAAGAGCATTGAATGTTACTGAGCGCTTTTAAAATAAATACAAGAGTAACCTTGCGCAAGAGTGCCTCTTTCCGTCATAGGCTTTTCGAACAAAATTTTTTGGAAATTTTGCTCTGCAATGCGCGTGAAAATTTTACGATGAAGCAAGGCGCTTTCTAGCTTTCGCTCCACTGGTCAGGCGAATATATTGGTATCGGTAACAAGTGTATAAATTCAATGAAAATAAAAAATAATAAGCTCATGAAAGGGTAAATCTTTTCATGGCTTCATTTCCAGAATGAAAAATCAAATCATCAAGTTGCAATGAAGTCATGAAAAGGAAAAATCAGTTTATGGTTTCAATTCCAGAGTGTTAAAACAAATTATCAAGTAGTAAGAAGCTCATGAAAAATAAAATATTTTCATGGTTTTAATCCCAGAGGGGAAATCAAGCCATCAAGAACCGCTCATGAGGTTGCGAATGTTGCATTCAGCTCAGAAGGAGAGTTAAAATGCCCTAAAAATATGCTTCTTTTCTGATGTAGAATTGTTAAGTTTTTATTGGAGATTAAATCAAACAAATCTATTCTCGTTAAGTTTTCGAAAAAAAATATCGAATAAACTTGCAGTACGAGTTCTGCCATACTTCGCACCACTTGGTATCCCCGCGCTTGCTTTACTTGTTCTTGCCTTCGCCGAGAAGAAGTGATTTATGATAATAAAACAGATTCTACTGTGATTTATTTTGTGACCATTTATTACAACCCTATATTTCATCGTGGCTGTGTTTTTTTATGGAACTCTTATTTTCCATGATAGCCATCTTGTGTAGTAGCGACTATGTTTAATGACCTACTCATCTATGAGACGAAGTCAATTTGGTTTTCAAATCATAAAGTTTGTCGATATGAATACATTTTGGACGGCGAACTGCAACTTGTGCAGATTTACGATTTGTAACATTTTAGAACACTTAAATGCAGCTTTGGGATTGTGAAATGATTGTCTAATGATCTTCAAATTATTGCCGAATAATTGCCTAAGGATTGTCTAATGTTTGCCTAATGATTGCCTAAAAATTGCCAAGGATTTTGGGTAAATTGCGTAATTATTCTCGGAAATTTTTCAGTGATGCAGTAAACACATTTTATACTGTTAATCCTAATATTTATCGAAGCCAAGAATTAAAAGTAACGCCATGCTCGACAAACACACTCAGACAGCAAACTTTTTCAAAATCTTCTTTCCAACTCGAAACATACAATAAAAAAATCTTGAAGAACTTTCTCAAGCCAAAACCAGTTTTCCGTCTTTTTTCATTTTTTTTAATACTACTACGGCATATATAAAGTGAAAGATGACGACACGATGACGAGCTCATTTGTCTTTAATTTTTTGCTGCCATAAAACTAAAGTTTGAGTTAAGTGTCACACAAACATTCTGAAAAGGACTATGAGTGTCGTAAAAAAAGAGCGATCATCTATTGTTAAGCTGGGACAGATTTTTTTCCTCGCCTTGGAACTCTGCCAGCCGCCATTTTATCGTTGTCTGTAGTGTAGACATGGAGGATTTGCAGACTCCACCGTACATCTGGCATCTATGATGTGTAGACTCCACCCTACATCTGGCACCTATGATGTGCAGTCTCCAGCGTTCATCTGGCACCTATGATGTGCAGTCTCCAGCGAACATCTGGCACCTATGATGTGCAGTCTCCAGCGTACATCTGGCACCTATGATGTGCAGTCTCCAGCGTACATCTGGCACCTGTGATGTGCAGTCTCCAGCGTACTTCTGGCACCTGTGATGTGCAGTCTCCAGCGTACATCTCGCACTCATGAGATGCAGACTCAGCGCACATCTGGCACTTACGATGTGCCGACTCTAGCGTGCATCTGGCATCAATGTTGTCCAGACTCCAGCGTACATCTGGCACCAATGAGGTGGAGACTTCATCGTACATCTGACCCCTATAAGCAATACTGTAGCAAAATAAATCAGTCTACATTGTTATGTTTTACAAAAATCGCATGAATCAGTGAGAAAAATGCTTTCATGTTTTGACATGTTTTGCAAAATGTTACGACATGTTTTCGAGAAACTTGTCATTTAATTTTTCGACGAAATTTCCACGAACTTCAAAAAAAATTTGGATGTTTTATTCAGATAGAAATTACGGAAGAGCGCTCGTGGACTTCACACGCAAAAAATAAGTGATACTTTTCGTCATAGATGTTCGACATTTCATTGCTAAATCGACAATGTTGCAATTCGTATTCATGAAACCTTAAATTTTGCAGCGTTTAGAAAATGAATGAAATACGACGCCTCTACTGAAATTTTCAGCTTATTGAGGAAAAATTACTGTTAATGATTGAGAAAACTGCGTTCAGCAGCTGATGGAAGTAAAAATTTCCCGAGGATAAAATTTAAAAATTTCTATTCTAGGTAGAACAATTACGCTGAGCGGCTGAGATTAAAAATGCTCATTGCGCATATTTAAAATTTGTACGAGGGAATATTGACCTTTAATTCAGCGATGGACGAAAATTTTTTATGGCTATTGTAGAAAATTTGTTGACATAGAAGAACTTGACGTAAAAAATGTATAACTATTTCGAAATGGTTTTATAAAATCGCGACATATGACATTTATATGACATTTTACGTTGAACATTCGGTGATGTCATTGTAGTTACTCCCCTCTCCCCAATGTATCCAAATTATCGCCTGTATGACCCAACAGTTTAATGATAGTGCACCATCTGGTTTATTCTTTCCTGATCAGATGCACTATTTGATTTGCTCTTTTCTGATCAGAAATTTCTGTCAGCACTGATATATAGTGCTGTTCAGGCATCTAAGTATGGCATACGTACATGATGCCATAGTCTATTCATAACAGGCTCTACTTCTTACGTTGCTCTAAGAAATAACTTCAATCCTTTAAATTTGTCCTGGTCTGCAGGAATTGAAATATTCAATAAAAACAGTTGCTTCCTCCAAGTTAGGACAAGGCTGTAAGAGAAAAACGTATTCGTTTTGCTGGCAGCTTCTCAGTAGTTTGCCGGTACGGTTATCAATTTCTTACACTTGTATTTGTTGAATGTAATGCTAGTAAATCATTTAGGTGTTAATGTAAATTTATCACTCATTGTGTTTGCAATCTGAATTTAATCATATATTGTTGTTCTGCTTAGTCTTAGCTACTTTTCCTGTTTATACCGGATTGTTCTGTTATTATAGCCTAATTTTACTCGTATTCATTTACGAAGATCATTTGAAATGGAACTAATGAAAGACGTGGCAAATAGTTTATGATTATTTCTCGCTCAAAAATCTTATACTTAGATTTTTTGCTTAGATACACGATTTTCTTGGCCCTGTGACGTACGAAAGTGAAGGTACAGCAATAAGTCTTTCGAAATGTGAGCTACAAGCCCATGAAAATTGTGAGGTGCGAAATTGTCAACTATGATACAAGCATACGAAAATCGTGAGCTACAAGTCTACAAAAGGATTTTTGTGTTCATTTTAAAATTGTGCCTCAATCATTTAGATGGGAGCTGTCATCTGAAGCAGACGCTGGCCAATGGAAAATGTTGATTTTCAGTAGCATTTTCTCTAAATGTGGTAATTGCATTCATTGCGTAGAAGCGTGGTAATCGAAGCAGCTTGCTCTAATTTTATGCCGAACTGGGGAAAACTTTCATTAGTTTTAAAAGCAAATGGGATAAAAACATTATTGCTAATTAAGTAGTAAATTTAAACGTGGAATTAATTTCAGATAATTTTCTGAAACTTTCGGTCCATTTTCCTGAAATCATAAAAATTTGGCAAACGAAGTGTAGCAATGATCATGTGACCAACCGTTCTTGATTTAATTCCGACACCTGAAGTTCTGAACGTTCTTTTAGTGCGTCTTAATGAAGTATCAACTGTTCCGAATTATTCAGGAGTTGATTACTAAATTGTCATGAATTGGTGGCTAAATTGTTTTTAGAAATTATTGTGAGGACCCTTTTGGTTTGTAGTGGAAATTAATATGGTTTTGAGCAAAATTTTGTTGCATAATAAAACTTTCAACAGTGTGTACTGGTGGGTGAAACGTTGTGTTGTGCTGTGTGTGGTCAACAGTGTGTACTGGTGGGTGAAACGTTGTGTTGTGCTGTGTGTGGTCAACAGTGTGTGCTGGTGTGTGAAACGTTGTGTTATGCTGTGTGTGGTCAACAGTGTGTACTGGTGGGTAAAACGTTGTGTTATGCTGTGTGCGATCAACAGTGTGTGCTGGTGTGTGAAACGTTGTGTTATGCTGTGTGTGGTCAACATTGTGTGCTGGTGGGTAAAACGTTGTGTTGTGCTGTGTTTGTGCTTGGAGTGTTGTGAGAAGCACAACAAGCACGAGAGGATGTGTGTGGGCAATAGGCCTCAGAACAGGTGTCTAAGAGCTTGATGAATACCCTTTCAAGCCCGAGGGCAAAGGCCAGGCAGGGCTCTAAATGTGACTGAGGGAATTTGAAACACACATAAGGGGTTATTGGGACGCTTTTGTTTAGCTTAGCGATAAGTGAACCTCGCACCTAGAAACATACATCGCGAGGAAGAAAAACACGTAAAAATGTTGGGAGTAACGGTTTTGTAGAAAAAGAGTCTGAAATCTGAATTCTAAAAGGCGGATGCAGCAGCCTTCCTAATAACCAATGAAGACAGCCACATTCAAGCTGAGGCGGGATTAAGCGAACACCTCAGAAATACTTGCAAAATGATTGGCTCTGCCATGGAGGGGACGAAAAGAACATACCCATAAGGATATTTTGTGAGTGGAGAAGAGCCAGTTCGCCTTACGAAACCATCGTGCGTGTCACGGTGAAGCACAAGTACGTTCGCGATGAAGGGAAGTGCTTACAGAAAACCATGAAATAAGTGTGTAAATTGAGGATAAAATTTTGATGCCATGTTACAGCCCATTAAAAATACCTTTTTTTTCTTATTTCAGAAAGTAACTTTCAAATAACAAGCCAAGAGCTCCCACTATCAAAAGAGACTAAATGACATGTACAAAACACTCCTTGGGAGTTGTTAGAGGAAACTCATATCACCAGGAAATTGCTTAAGAAACTTGTTTGTCAAAAATTATTGTTATTTATTTTTAAAATAACGTGGGGCTAAATAACGTGGGGGCTAAAATAGGGAGCTAATAAAAATATGAAAGTAGACGAAACTAAAATTTTGCAGATGGTGGGAAATAAGAAGGCACAAGAGCAAGTCTACGTAGCAGAGTAACAGAGCAATGCGTCCACCAGCGCTCTGGTGATGGAATAACGACCGGGGATTCTGCCCGTAACATGAACTGAAGTTTTGTTAACATGAACTGTACGAATATCGTCAATACGGAGTGCGCTCTCGCAGCACGGTTCCTAGCAAGGAAATTTGATAGATATCAAACTTCCTTGGTTCCTAGAGAATGCAGTGGAGTGTCTGGTTCATGTGTGCATTTGTGCGTGATTATCCCATGTAGCAGGGGAGGTCATGATGTTGGTATCCATTGTTGGCGTCTGATTTAATAGTACAGGTTTTGGCCGGCCAATTATTAGAAATAGGTCAAATGCTAGGATGTTAATTCACGGTATTTGTTGTGTTGACTATCAATCAATGTGAATCAGCCTTTGGGTGTCCCTTGTATTGTGCGTATAGGTCACACTATGTGTATAAGGATATATTTTTTAGAATACAACTGGTAAAGGTCGATGTGTGTGTGTATGTTGGTCCCATTAATTAGGCGACGGAAGTTACATCAGAAGAAAGCAAACTGAAAAATTACGTGTTTCAGTTGGGTCATCAACTTGGTGAGTACCGTAATATCTTATGTTCTTGTAATTTGTTCTCATTAACATATTTACCATGTCTTCTTGCATTTTTGTTGCTTGTATTCACATATGTATTTCACGCCTTGGAGGTGATGCCATTCTCGAACCCGAGCTTAGTTTCCCTCGTTGACACAAATTAACAACAGAATTAGCGTCTCGTGACACAACACTTGCACAATTCCATAATCTTCTTTGCACTCTACACCTCTACAATCCTCACATGTAGATTGCGATCACCATAGACCTTGCACTCCAAATTTCCAAAAAACCTCTCTTGTAGATTGCACTCACCACTAGGTTTGCACTGCACACCTCCACCAAACCTCCTTTGTAGAGTGCGACCACCTACACCAATCCTCACGATTGCGATCACCACAAGGCTTGAACTCCTCACCTCCACCAATCCTTCCTCGCAGATTGTGATCACCTCCAAACCTACACCTATCCTTTCTTGTAGATTGCAATCACCATAATGCTTGCACTCCACACCACCACCAATCCTCCATTGTAGATTGCGATCATCTCCACCAATCCTCCCCTGCAGATTGCGATCAGAGCAAGGCTTGCACTCCCCACCTCCACCAATCCTGCATCCAGGACTGCGATCAGCGCTCGAGGGTTGTGTTCCATTCGACGTGCTGTCATTCTCACATCTGGTCACGTGCAACCGTCGCGTTGTGGCTTGCATGCAACGATGTCCTCGAGCAGCCGTTTCTGGTGATGAAATTCACTGCACTTGTGACCGTGTTGTCGTTCCATGGGCAGTAGTGCTCGGTCACACCTGCGGGCTGAGGAAACATTTGGGGTCTGAGGCTTTTGAATCGAACAAATGACAAGGCATTGTCGCTTGAACGCTACAAAAACCAGGTTTACCGCGATGGAAAGTCGCTTTATGGGTACGTAGTAGTTATTCTTGCCTTGGGTACCTGACAAATTGAAGTGTTTTATTGGCTTCCTGCGTTGGTGTAGTGCGTCATTGGCATTGATGTGTTGGTGTTATACGTCGGTGAGAATAAATTTCTCAACGCAGAGTTGTGGCATTGAACTAAATACCTTCCTCAACAAAGTCTTTTCTCCAAATAAATCCTTTCAAAACTAAATCCCTCCCAACTAAATCCTTTCTCCAACTAAGTCCATTCCCCTACTAAGTCCATTCTCCTACTAAGGTCATTACCCTACTAAGTCCCCTCCCAACTAAGTCCCTTCCCCTACAAGTCCC